>JAJTUP010000118.1:0-152188 GCA_021399435.1 Diaporthe sp. PMI_573
GTCTGATGGGAGGTGGTGTTTTCCGTGGGCCTTGGTTCACTTCGACTGTCGCTGTGAATGTTGCGGGGCTGCGACCAGCATTGAAGAGGTTATCTTTTTGTTGGAAACTCTGGGGGTTGATTAAGATAGACGAGGTCGGAGAAGGTGGAGGCCGCGGGGAGCCTGTCGCAGAGTGAGGTTCTGAGGAAATGATTTTGGTTGAGCGTCTTGATTCCACAGGGCTGGATGAAATGAGTATGGCCTCTGAGGCTGCCATTCTAGTCCTCGAGGCCTTTGGTGTTCCTTGCGAGCTCGTAATCGTCCAAGGGTTGGTGTCTGATAACAACTCTGCTGTATCCCTTTTCTCTTTCATCATTTTTGCAGGTTTTGGAGGGCTTGTCCTTCAACTCTCGGCTTTTGGTGCCCTCTTCTTGCTCCACGGCCGTTGCAAAAGACTCCGTGGGACACATGAGATGTTGTTTTGGCCGTAGCGGGGGCGAGGATGACAACAGTAATGTCTGTATGCCAGGCTGCTCTTGTGACTGTGCCATGACCTTCGTATGCTTGATATATCGATCAAGCGCTCCCATTGGCATGTCTGACGCCTTCTTCCGGGGCTTCTTAGCCGGCACCTTTCTGGTCGACTTCGCCAACTGCTTGGCTCTCTGCTTCCCTTCCCAATCCTCCACTGCTAGCGGCACACCTAGCTTTGCTACCATCTCGGGGACCCAAACGAGGTCAGGCTGGAGGGGATCGAAAATCTTCTTCGGTCCTCCTTCCGCATTCTCGACCTGCTCGTCGGCCTCGTCGTCGCTGTTGAGCGCCAGGCCTGACCTTCCGTACGTGGACGTGACCTCGTCCGCTTCGGCATCCAGGTCTAGACCGACAACATCGTTGGGAATGTACGAGATGCGCAACTCGGGTGTCCCATCCGTACTGAAATGCGTTCGTCGCATATTGATCGACTTGACCAGCTTCGCCTCAAAGCGCTCGCGGACGTCTGGGTCGTCGGGTCCCAGCTGCTTTTTGCTGAGATCCATCAAGGCCTGGTTTAACAAGCCCGGTGCTAGGACCCGAATGAACTTGACTGCCCCGATCTTGTAGATCCAGTCGAACGTCTCAGCCGCAAAAGCTCGTAGGCCAGCAGTATCGACCTCCCTCCTGGATGGAAGGTCGCTCTTCAACCGCTCCACCGCCTCAACCCGTGACACGACCGGATGGGTATAATATCTCAATACCTCCATGTTTGGGAACTCGTCCGGTATCGTCAAGGCCTTGTGTCTGGTGCGAAAGAACTTGCTCTCGTTGGTCCGCAGCTCCCTTGTCAGATCCTCCCTCCACCTGACCAGATCGTCCCGATCGGATCGCTTGATCTGACACAGCCTTTTGCCAAACCCAGCTTTGGCAGCCTCGCACGCAACCTTGATGCCGCAGCCCGGTACTCCCTCGGGGATGTAGTCACCCCCGCTCATCAAGGCGACAAGCACCATCCCCTCCCTGTCGAGACCGGTCTCACCCTGCCTCAGTTCGTGAACATCATAGACAGACACGTGCGTCGGGGTTTTTGCAGCCTGCGTCCCCTCTGAGGACCAGTTCCGCAGGGTAAGCGTACAGCCGAACATGATGGTATCGACGTCCTCGGACAAGACGGCATCCACGACGCCTTGCTGTTGCAAAAGGGCGCACTCGGCCTCGGCCTCGCCGGGGGCGTCGTGGATGTGGAACCCGAACAGCTTCACCAGGCGCTTTGCCATTGCGACGGACACGCTGTCGCCGGGGCTGCGGGAGCGCTTGTTGCGCTTGAACGAGGGTTTGTTGGGCCCATCGAATACCAGGACGGGGACGATCGACAAGGACAGCAGGCGGACCAGACGGTAAAAGAGGGTGCGGATCGCCGGGTTTGCGCCGCCCCGGGCGGCCTGGGCCTGGAATGACCATATCGCAAAGTCAATAGCGACGCGGAGTGGTCGACCGGTCTTCTCGAGGTGATTTATAGCGAGCTTGCACAAGGATACCCGCTTGCCGGTGCCGATCTCTTTGTAAATGCTGGATGTCTTGGTCAGCCACGGCGTGCTTGATACCTGCCTGCAGGAGGAGCAGCATAGGCTGGAGGAGCGTAAACAAACCCTTTGATACCCATATCGGATGCGATGCCGTCGGAGCAAAATCAAAACGAAGTATAGGTGGCTGCTACAGGCTCTCCAACATCAGAGTGACAGGTCATTGACCGTCTATTCTGTGAAATGTGAATTCTCACATAGAAGAGATTGTAAGATGAGCACAAAATGGCTTCAGGGTATCCTTCCCCTATAATATGTTCCCAGCTTTCATATGGGTCATCTTCGGGTTGGGGGCCGCGTCCCATGCCAATTATCTAAGGTTGGTTGGACTGGCAGCTGTGAGCAGACGGTAATGCTTCCAAGCTCCGGTACGTTCCACCACGGCTACGTTACTGCCTCCGACCCCATCTGATTAGTGACTACGCCCCTCTTCAGGCGTAAATTCGTTCATTATGTTAAATAACCGACGGATCTTCTCTGGAGCTTTTCCATTAATCATATTCGCAACTGTCTTGCACCCAAGATCGAGGAGTGTCAAGTTCAGCCGCGGGAAACTTACAAAAGTTAGGAATTCCGTACAGCCCTTGTTTGTGGGTTCGTACTTTATAATGATGGATTTTGTATAATAATATCATTGCTCAAAGGTGCCGTACTTCGGGCTCGAAAGTGGCCGGGAGATCGCAGTCAAACATGTGTAAATCGGGTGAAGTCGAGCTAACTCATGTATTAATAACGTTAACCACAAGGAGTAGGGTAGACGCCTCATCGCATCTCACAACGTCGAAATAGTCCCGCAGTGGTAGGGCGGTAATGCTATTCCTGTGAAGCCCCTTGAGAAACGAGCACGTCTTGATTAAATCTGAGCTTGTGCCCAAGTCTAGGATCCTGCATCCGGCGGTCGGTGGCTGTAATGAGAACAGTTGGGCATTACCCTTGCCACACCAGGGACACGTTGATAACGAGCAGGTATCATTTCGAGATGTTGCGCCGCTGGCGATAATACAGCAGGAGCAGAGCTGATGTTGACAGTCGAGAGTGAAGATCGGTCGCCTCACGAGGCAAAAAACGCATGTCCCGGTTAGGTTCATGTCTGCAGCTGCCGACCCAATCAGCCTCAGATAGCGGGCGTGAGATGTGGCAGCCTTCAGCTTATGCTCACGATTCTGAAGGACAATAGCCGTGAAGGCACTCTCTACTTGGGATAGGAAGGCCTCCGCGGCCAACGCAGTGCGCAATTGTCTGATGATAGGCCCATAGATGGTGTGGAAAACGTCTTGTGGGTGAAAATCTGCAATAAAGGTTAGAACAGGACAAACTTAACATAAAGGGCCTGATTTACCGTGCATCCCAGGGGGAAATGCATCTAGCACTAATGCCGATGCTACGAGTCGAGTAAGCTGCGGAATGCGAGAATCAAATGCCTTGACAGCTTTTTGTAGGTGGAACTCTGCGGATCGTGTGACGGGATTGGTGAGTCGCGATGCTGTGATAAGATCTGGAAGAGGTAGATTATCGCAGAAATATTGAAGTAATGTTTGAATAAGGAACGACGTGTGTTGGGGGGCGAAATTCAGTTCAAGCTGCGTGCGGGCTTCATTTGAGAGTTCCGCTAACTTCGAAATGGCCGATGATAGGGTCTCAGAATTGTCAGAATCGTCGATATCGTTGTCACGCAGCAGTGGGAATAGCTTCAAAAGTCGGTTCTGGCCAGGAGAATGCAATAGGGGCTCGGAAATACCTGGGAATTGGGTTATGCGGCCTTGGCGAGGCGTTAAACTGGTTTTGGCAGCGCGTTAGGCCTGTTATCGTTAGAAAGGCTGGGGAGGCCTGCTAGCGTAAAATTGAATTTTCTCAATTAATACGGTAATTAGAGTGTCCGGAATAGGGGGGTGTCCGGGATGGGGGGGACTAGACTTATGATACTTCCGAGGCTTCGGCTATCACTTTGCGACTTTACTTAGCTTTAAGAAGGAGATGATTTTATTGAAACTGAAAACGTGAGACCGGAGTGAGAAGCTGGTAAGTTGTGAAGAGAAAGTGGCGAGGGCTAGGGAATCTTTTAAGCTTGACGCCTGCAGCGATCAAACAATTCCAGGTTGTGTGGTGAAGTCCGTTTGTGGGATCAAAGGGAAATGCGGCAAGGATGATTGCCGTTACCCCTACTCGACTTTAAAAGTGACGTCAAGGAGGTTTGACGGATTCCTCGGCGTCAAGGAAATGAATGTCACGCAATAAATGTAGTGAAGGGTGAAGCGGCACAGCCAATTCGAATGAGGGTTTGGATCGGGAGAAGCCAATTGCTGCCAAAGTCTGTTTGTCGGACACATGCACGAGTGGTGGAGGCAGAGCAAGCTCGAAGCCATCTTTCACATGCTTTGGACAGGCATCAGAACAGGGTTCTTGGGGGGTAAGGGGGCCCTGGCCTGGTAGCTTTTCTTTTTTTACAGAGCAACGGCAAGCCCCACCAAAGCGTTCAGGATGTATGCTCATGTACCTCTGCGGATGTGCATAATGTGATAGAGGCTCTGGCAACGCGCAGATGCTTTCGACCGATGAACACTTCTGGTAATAGTGCTGCAATAGCTGCTGTTTGGGACGCCGTCTGGCCGAGGTAGAATTGAATGGCGATTCTTTCTAGTTAGGAGAACTCTTCTCCTTTTTTTCCCCTAGTTGGTTATTCGAATTATCAAGGACTTCACGTTCTTCAAGTTCATCAACCTCCTTTCCAAGGAGACCTCAGAAGGAAAGGCTCCTACAAATTCAGGAAGAGAAGGAAGGCACGACGTACTGAGTATCGGACATCAGAAGTCCATGGGTGCTGTGATTCACGGCTACATCGGCGTCTAGCCAGTCGAAGCGGATGTCTTCCATGGAGATACTGTACAGTACATGCAGCGAACCCTCCGAGAGAATAATTTTGACGGAACTCAAAGGTGAAACAGAATCACTGCCATAACGACTCCGCTGGCGCCATGCTGTTTCCCAGGTCTTCTATGGACTTCCCTGGGTGTCTATTGGCCCTCATTTGACTACGTACTGTAAGACCCAAATGTACAGTACTATATGTACTGTACTGTAAAAGGACAGTACATTAAGAATGCACTGCGATGTGAATAAGCCTTGCCACAATTAATGTACTGTACTTCTCGAATGCGGTTCCGGAAGTAATATTTTCAGGTCCTTAGCGGTGTATGACCGCAAGTTCGGTGATTGGGAGCTGTCCAACACGGCGCTATTTTTACAAAGGCCACCAATCATCGTAAATATAGATACAGTACAGATAAAGGGCACAATGGGTGTCTCTGGATCTTTAGTTGACTTAGTGGTGTTGGTGTGGGTCCTTGGCTTCTATGGCTTGGTGGACCACTAGTAAAGTAAGCAGGGACTTAACAGAACTGCCCAAGACCAAACTGCAACTCACTGGCCTGCTTTTGCACAAAACGAATCGGCTTGCTACCCTCTCAGAAGCACCCAATCATCATCAATGTATTCAACATCAATATAGACACAGTACAAGCGCTTTGCACCTGATACCCTATAGCGATTATCTGCTGTTCTCCAATTTCTATTGGGCCGATTCTGTGGAGGAGTTGACAGGGAAAAAGGAAGATGGAATCCGGTCATTCCTTCATCCCGGCCAATCAAGTTCCACCTCCACCCCGACCGTTGATGCCTGCGTCCTCCCAATCATTGGAACAAAGGGCTTGTCATCGTTACATTCGTTTAATCGTCCATCGAAGCCATCTACCACCTTTCTTCTGGAACTGACCAACCCTGTCACTTGTTGACACCGATTAGAGTCATAAACTCGTTTCTAGTCTTCTGATTCTCCTTAAAACAACCCACAACACAACTCGTTATCGTGCTTGTATGTGTCCTCTGTACCATACGATATTTGCTCTGCGAATACCCGTTCTCATATACTTCAAATTTATTTCTCTATATATTAAAAGTGAATAAATTAGACAACGATGCTATCCTGGGCTTAAGTTAATATAATAAAGGAGAATATGAAAAAGCTGAGCTTATCTTCCAGAGGTGCCTAACACGCAAAGATAAAGGGGACCTTTACCACCTGATCATCAGGAATGCCCTAGGAGGCTGGCTGCGTACTTCATGCAAAGTAAGTACATAAAGGCAAAGAATGAGCTTTCTAATGCATTGGTCAAAATGCAGAGGCAAGCCCATCCCTACATACTCGACTGCAAGCGTAATCTAGCTTGGACCGATGCAAAGTGGTGGGGGTGGTGCATGACCCGCAATCACTGCATCTCCACAAGGATATCGATAATTGATGACAGGCTGTGCTGGCATCAGAGGAACAGAGCCCTTGGCGTTCACCCCTGAAGGGCACAGCGATATGCCGATTGCAGCATCAAAACCGCATATCTCGTCAATACCATATTGACATTGAGGATCGGCAATGTTCCGCACTTCGTAATTCTTAGCCACCCACCTCGTTCAGGCATTTAATAACCTGGTTTGGGTTTCCAGCGGTGAAAGACATCTTTCCTGTGTCTGCGGTAATGATGTCTGAACATTCTGACATATCAACTACTTCATAACTCACATTTATTCCTCCCTAAGAGTCAAAGTCGAGAATGGCTGGTGAGGAGGTTGCAAATGACCCAAATGCCAGGTATTGGAATGTATCGAATGAGATGTCGTGTGCTCCACCAGACACATCTATGTAAAACGGTGCGCGAGCGGGGACCGAAACTCAATTTAATGCACATACCAGAGCAGTCTGGCCAGTACGGCCAGTAGGCGATACGATTGACGTCGACCTTGCACCCAAAGGCACCAATGGTTGAGCTGAACTTGTCATGAGGTGTAACCTTGACTGAGCCCGTTAATGGGAAAGAATTGTCCTGCATGTTGGCGTGAGCCAAATAAGGCATGACGATGGGGAGTAGCCAAAGAATCATAGTGACAGGAGAGAAGAAGTTAAGCTGTCCTACAAGATCGACAGATGTAGGAGACATCGTTGATATTTATTGTAATGCGAGTCCCCTTTTGTATAAAAGAGGAGAGTATGAAATCTGAATTTAACGAACCGACTAAAAGTCTCTAATATGGAAATAAGGACTAAGAAACAAATAAGGGATAGATCGATAATAAGGAATAGAGTAGCGTGCCTGTAAATTTAATTATCAGGTTGCCTGGGAGGGTGGTCGTTATGGGGTGGCTTTCCGAAGAGGGATTGGCAGGCTTGAAAAACGTTGCGTCGGCTTGCCCCGCTCCTTGCCAACCCGTCATAATGACGTTAAGTCGTTTCTATCATTCACATTTCCTTTTCAACCTAAAAATCACATCAATGGATTCAATCCATACTTCTGTTGGTATTCTCCTAATACATACTGTACAGCACACAACGAGCTCGATATTGAATGTTGCTTCGGACTTCAACCCCAGTCGACCCCGCCCCGCACCTGAACGCGACCCCTACCCCACCTTGAACGATGCGATTATTATACAGTAACAATGGCAACATCAAGGTGACGGACGATCTGGATCGCGATATACCCAGATATGCCATATTATCGCATACATGGGGCCTTCTGTTGAACGCTCTTCCCTTTGAATATAATCAATGGGTCAAGTCGCTTGCCCAGAGCGTTAACACACTCAATATATGAGGTCCAGGCTCTCGAATTATAGTCCAATTGGGCGATGGGGCTATTATTTGAATAGCCGAGGGCTAAAACGTCCTCTGAGCGCCCTTCCATCATTACCCCTTCATCGGCGTTCCAACGGTGGTCTGGGAGAATAGACTTGACTATAGGCAATTGAAGGAGGTCGAACCAAGTGGAAATATTCGCCTTCGTCGTCGCCCTCAGCCGAATTGCTTCAACCCGCTGGTGCTTCCGGCTTCGAAGTTCAGGGTGACGGAAGAGGAAGTGCCTCAGCCATTTCCTCCCCAGGGGAGGGCGATTCTCGTGAGGGAAGGCGAGGTGGGCTGCGAGAGCCCTTGTTTCAAATCGACTCAATGCAAGGCCCAGGCTGCTTTGATTAATAATAAATAAAGCCAATTGAGCCTCTTGAACGTCAGAAAGAAGCCTTTGAGGGTCTGCAGCTTCAATATGGTTGGGAGCGCCTGCACGGCGACGGCGAAGTGTTGATAGGGGTATATGCCATAGCCGAGAGGCGGCCTTCCAAGGCATCCCGTCTGCCAATGCCACAAGGGCGTCGTGCACGTGTGCCTCTGAATATTGCTTCATTGGGGTCTAATTGACTTGGCAAAGAAGTTTGGTGATCAGAAAAAAATCCGTTGTTGAGATATTCAAGTTTTTCTATGGGGGGTAGGCCGACGCGAACATCGCGTCACGCGAATGTGGGGGGTGCCAAATCAGGGGGGCCCGAAAGTGGGCCGCCCACGTTAACTTCTCCGAAATCAGCATCCTCCGGCTCAATTATGAGGCGGTATTTGAGTTCAGAACTTTGCGCAAGACAACAAACTCGAGTAGTAGGATGTTACTCGCACAGCCAGGCCATTCCCCCGCTCTGTTCGGCAGCCCTTTCACGGCGAAGAGCCTTTTGGAGCATGTTCCCATAGAAAGGAACAAAGTTGGCTTCACTGAGCCTAAGAGTCCCTATGTTCTTCCAGAACGCAGCTTTTCGTAATGAATGTACACCAAAGAATAGAGCGACAACCTTGAGTTTGAAATCATCCGAACTTGTATCAAATTCAGCATGAACTTTAGCATAACGTCCATGTGATCCCAACACCCATTTGCGCGTGATAATGTCAGCGGTACGTCGAAGCTGGATTTTTGTCCGAGGGGTTGTCCAATTGTTGGCCTCGAACTCTGCAGTGACACAGTCACAGACGAGTTTGGGAGGCAGGTTTCGTATAACCCATGGCGCGAAATAGGCTGTGCCATCGCCTGAAGTGGCATCACTTCTGATCTCGTGTTGATCTTGGTAGTTGTGCATTTCATCAACCTTTAGATCATTGCTGCTGCACTCCTCCCTCCCACTTTTGCGTTGATTGATTTTTCCGCTTTGAATACGTGCTTCGCAAAACTGCTCCACGATTTTTCGCCAGCCACTTCGTAGCTTTTCCTTCCTACCCTGGGACTCTTCCATGGCCCAAGTATGCTTGACGTCTTGAATGCTTTTCCAGATGTGAGATTCTGGACCCTCGACTATTCGATGGTCTGTGGGTGAAGCAAGGTTCCGATCAATGCCACACAACATCACATAGCACGTGCATTGAGTTGATGTTGACATGACGTCCAAACCTCGCGTGATGTTGATCAACATGCCCGTAGTGTGATGTGTATATGTACAATGTTGATTTCGTTGACATCACCCCGGTCGTCGCCTAATCCCCATCCTCAATTTCCGTTTCATCAATTGTAAACCCCATAGCGACATCTCCAAACCCCCCTGTAGCGAACTCCTCAGCCTCTTCGTCACTCTCCACGGCTGTGGGACCGCTTAACCATGCTGTGGCCTTCGTCTTCATAGTCTCGTCGTCACCACAACTCTGCAGAGTCACCAGTTCCTCCTCCTCGTGAATCGACAGCAGTAAGGGGTCGATGTGTTGGACCAGGCCGGCACGATACCATGATCGAAGTACTTGACACATGCTGACGATTTGTGCATCGAGAAGTGTCCTATGTGGCGAGACCATTCTGCCTGATGCCGAGAATAGCCTCTCACACTCTGCCGACATGGCCTGAACGGTGAGAAAATCAAGAGCCATCCGAGACAGGCGGGGATATTTGCGCCGCCTCTCGTGCCAATATGCAACAGGATCTCGGGTCTCGATATGCTCACTGTCGTTAGCACACCAAGACTCATATTCGTCGCCGGAAATTCGCCGAGTCTGCTGCTGGGGCTGCTTTCGACGGTCGTTATGGTCGAACGGGTCGAAAAACTTGCGCCTTTTCGGAGCAGGCCCTTCCTCGTCATCACAATCATCAGGCACAGCGACATGCGAATAGTCTCTCCGCCAAACTGTCTTCACCATGATCTTCGCCGTTGAAATCCACGCCGGGGTCTGGTCCCATTGCTGCTCAAACCATGCCCAGCCATATGAAGGATGCAGCGCCATAGCCGTGTAGTAGACAGGGGTTTCGTCGAGTTCTTATGTGGTCAGCTCTGGCCATATAGCCAGAAAGAAAGATAAACTTACTATGGTAGTACTCGTCCATCTTCTGCCATGCTAAGTTGATACCAATCCTGAATTGCTCCGGATCAGGGAAGCCCTCAGCTTCGGCCTTGAACTTTTCAAGCTTGGCCATAAGCCTCTCAAACCCTAAGAGGACATCCCATATGTTGCCATAAGAGCCAACAAATCCATGCTTACGCTTTCGGACTTGGCCATCACCCTCCAGAGTTTTCACCACCGTTTCAAACTCTGTTAAGATCTCCTCGAGCCGCTGGAGCACATCCCAGTCATTTTGAGACAGCTGTGATTCATCTCTGATGATGTGAGGTACCTTAACACCCTTCCTGACTTGCTTGGTGCGTTTGCCCCTGTTCTCATCCTCCCACTCCTGCTTGAATTTGAGAACAGTGAGCTCGAGGTGTCGTCGAAGTTTGAGCGCTCGACGGATCATGTAGAGCTGCGAGAGCCAGCGCGTGTCGTTGTCTCGAATGACTTGGAGTGGCTTTCTAGCTCGTAACTTGGCACTTGATGCCTTTTTGATATCATCGGCTTGGATGTCTCGAAGTAGATAGGATAAGCGCTGCGCACGATAAATATCATGAACAATATTATGCAGCTTGCCTAAAACATCTTAGCGAAGGAACCCAAGATTCAGGGCAACTGACACACCAACTGGCCCTTTCTTCAGCCACGTGGCCCATTCGGCATCAGATACGACACCGGCACCACTGAATGGGTCATCCAGCTCGAGAGCATCCGCACACTTGCCGAAAAGAAGGGCTTTAGCAGCAAGATTGAGGGTATGGCCAAAGCAGCGCACGCGTCGGCGCTTGCCATCAAACCCGAGGAGTCCACCGAGCGTGTCCATTGCTGTATCGTTATTGGCAGCGTTGTCGAGGGTTGTGTACCCTACTTTGTCTCGAATGCCAAAGAGATCGATGACTGTGGATACTTCTGCCGCAATGTTCTCGCCTGTATGCCGTTTCGATATCTCAGGTAGACCGAGGACAATTTTCAAGGGACGATTCTGCTCATCTCTGAAGAAACACGCAATTCCACACAGACTCTGTCGATTTCGAGCAGTCCAGCCATCAAAAGAGAGATGCACCAGGCCCGGGCAATGACGCAGAACTCCAATAATGGTATCTCGGTGTTTGTAGTACTCGGCAATGATCTTATTTCGAATGGAATCTCCAGTTACATGGGCCTTGCGTAACGCAACGGATGGATTCAAGTATTCGAAGACGGCGCGTAACTCCGGGTCCTCGGCATCAGTGAAGGGCCTATTAGTATTGACAACCCACTGAACAACCAGCTGCTGGAAGTGGTCTCGGTCAAATCCTTTGATGAAGGAATTGGCAATAGCTTGCTCACGGGGTTTGGCTGCGTCCAGGCCGAAGTGTTGGCTAATCGACTTGTGTCTCCCACCGCGCCCATCCCTCTCTGCCATCAACTCTGCCTTCCGCTCTGCCGCCGACTTGGTCTTCTCTCCCACTGGCGCGCAGATGTGGTGAATCAGATAAACGTGTTCCATGGCATTTTGAATACCGACGGACGTGATGGAAGTCGGCTTGGGGCGATTCTGCTTGATACAAGGTCGGCACACCCATCGACGTTCGGTCACGTTCTGGATATCGTAACCAAAGCGCCAAATCCATGATCGTGTTTCTTTGGTGCGCTCAGACAAGGTATAGCCTTTAAAATGGGTAAAGAGTCGGTTTTCATATGCAGTCTCAGGTGTCGACTCCACCAAGGGTAGGGGGTCTGCTCCGGACATGTTGGACGCGTTTGTCCTTCCAAAAACGCGGTTGGGTGGAGAATTTCGGTAGGTAAACACCCCAAATTAGGTACTGGACAGGGGTTTTCCGGGAGGGAGGGGTTCTGCCGCCCCTGGGTAATGCCCCACCTAGTACTAGCACGGGCCATATCAACATGATCAACATCGTGTACACGGAGATAAAGGGGTGTGAAGTGATGTTGATGTGTATCAACATTCCTATTTTCGATGTGATGTGTATGTTGACAAGATGTTGATCAACATGTGTAATACACATGTGGAAAATGTGAAGTTGATCGGAGCCTTGGGGTGAAGTGACGATTGTGAAATCCTCTTCTTCCTCTGCAACCTGAATATCGGAAGTTCTACCACGACGATTGAGCTCCTGGTGGTCAAGATCGATTTGTACAGCACGTTGACGCTGGTCATTCGCAACTCTTCGCTTTTTGCGAGGGGGCATTCCGTCGGCCTTTGCTATGACCTCGCCGCCAATCAGCTCAGATTCCTCAGATCCGTCCATTCCTGCACTAGTCGTCGTAAAACTGCGGCAATCAATAAGCGGAGGGGATTGCGGGTCGTTCCAGCCACCGACGGCTATCGGAAAATCGCGGATGTCGGGTTACTTATATAAGCAAATGGGAAGGCTGGAAATAGAGATATTCGGTGCTAGTGACTCAGCACCCGGCTTGGCGCCGAGCACCCTTTTGCCAGGTTATTATTTAGCAGCCTACAATAATACAATCTTGAACTTCGTGAGGCCTGTGGGTTGCTTAGCACTGATACTACAAAGAAGAGGGGAAACATGGATCAAGCAGAACAAGAGCCAAGCGACACGGATTTGACGCATAACACAGGCGATACGAGAACGAGCTACCGTGCGTGACTAGATTATACGTGAGCTGTGCGGAAATGGACGAACACGGCAGCGACCAGTGGACATGTAAAGGATACATTGTCTCCTCGTCCGAGATATTGGACAGATTGTTTCCTTTTCGATTGAACCTTCTGGACGGTGCTTACATACCTTATTTGTGTGTCGAATCACATGTGTGGGACTCTGAGGGGAGGTCACCCGGATGAGGACTAGGCAATCCGTGAGGGTTAGAGGTATTGGTTTACCCTGTTCAGCTTTAGGGATCGCAAACCGTTGCAGGAAAGCACATACATCTCTTTTCGTCTTATTAGCAGCGAACATGCTAGTGTTTTGGGCTATAGAACGAGGCATTTATAACGACTGAGAGATGGACAGTATCTAATTTCGTGAACATGCTTCTCTATTCGGGATAACTGCCGCGCCATAAGGCGCGGTTGAAATATGACAAGTTTTTCTTTGGTCAAAGTCAGAGCGTACAGAAATGAGGTGGACGGTGCCAAAACAGAATTCTCACTTGCGTAGCCCGAGCGTCAGTAAATGGGTGAGCAATGTCCTCGAGCAGCCCTTCCGAAGGTGAAGGCCAACATAAGAGACTCCGAGTTACCCCAAAAAAATCTACTTGACCCTCCAGCATCGCCGGTACTAACAAGTATTCCTCTCTAGCCGAAGACGTCGACGAAGTAATTGAATTCCTCGTCCCCTCCATCGTCGAGGGTAGCACCCGGTACTACACGCCTATTGTTGCAGAATCGGCTGCTGCTCTTAATGAGTGACTCCCGAGTGCCCCATGCTTAAGTACTGGCCAAATACGAGTCGCTCGCCAGCCAAGATGTACTGTATGCCGAGGAATGAATACGGAGAGCTGACAAACACCATATGTTAATTATCGAGCTTTCGAAGGTACAAATATAACAGATTCTAAGAGTACTCTGGAGGGCTTTTGTAAGTCTCTATATTTTAACTATTGAAGGGGGAACGAAAGTAGCCTTTGTCGGTCCTAGCGGCACGGGCAAGTTGACCATATTTAAGTCAATCAATTGGGCGATAAACACACTTGATTGACTCCAATTGCGCTTCTATTGCTGTAGTTGGTCAGAACGTCAATCGATAAAATCGGCGTTCTGGCGTGAATCGTGAGTGTAACTAGCCTCATAGCATAGCATGAAGGTCAATTATTTTTTTGCATGGGGATGCCACTGTGAGAATAAATTGGCGCACATGGGGTACGGTGGGCGATAGGGGGCACTGTTGCATAACCCCCCGGTCGTTTCCTTTTGGGTTTAGGCGCTCAACTCCTTAGTCATCTTGGTACTTTGGGACGCCATGGGATATGTACCGCGGACTAGCAGCGGGCTCGCGCGGTAGCATTCGGCCATTGACTTTCATGCTCACCACATCAGTCGATAAATGGTGGACTGGTTGCTACTACCAAAATAGTCACAAAATATGTCCAGAAGATGGTTCTGACAATCTGAGTTGGCCTCGAATCCAATGCCGTTTTCTATTTCGCAATTAAAATGCACATATTCCAGAAATCGCGAGCGCTTAATTACCCATTCATCTTGACCTCCGGATAAGGAACAACTTGGTGAGCCTACAAAGGGTCACCGCAGTGATCCCGCTCCTAGTCCGCAGCGGATTAGCGCAGTAACCTCCTGCTCAAATGAGTCTAGCGACTTCATCCACCATAGGAAAGGGTGGTCTTGATTATTCTTGTTAAATTAAAACCTCAGTGGAAACCAGATTCACCCCTTTCTCTCCTTTCCGACTTTCACCTCCTCTCTTCAACCGAAATGAGCCCTCCAAAGATTCCCCCCGAGCATGTCTATTGCGTCCAAGCCGGAAAGAAACATCATGAACTCTTCACCACGACGTATGTTGGCGCGAATTATTGTGGCCGTTGCGGCTTAGCCAACCCCTTTCGGCTCCAGCATCAAGCCAGGTCCAAAACTCCGGCACTTCCGGGCCCATACGATGAGGTGGTGGAGGTTGAGGACTCCCCGCCACGGCCAGTCAGTCCAGCAAGCCAGCTGCTGCGTGAAAGACCGAAACCCGTGTCATTCATCAGCATTGGACGCGCGGCTCAACTGCTCCCCAACGAAGTGTCTGCTCCCGGCACGGTGAATACACGAGCACGCATACCTCCTCCTGAGGCGCAGGGCAATCCCCATTTCATGACAGTAGCATCAGCGGCCAGTCGGGCCATTCAGGATACAAAAACCAGTACCAGAAAACCTATGAGGCAGCGGACGGGGTACCAGTGGGTACATATAAGTCTCCTGCTTGTGAGCTTGGAGACCAGGTATTTCAATGGGCTTGCAGTGGAGGTTCCGGAGACGGTGCTGCCTCTGAAGGATACAGTGGTCAAGTTTTCCTCGTCAGATTTACTGACTTGGCCCTCATTCACCGCGATTTTGTTCGACCATCTCCGTCCGCTCCCGCCCACAATCGATCTTACGAACAGAGACCTATGGAGCGTTTCTTACGCTTCGAGTTTCTCTGGCAAGAAGATCGTCACCGTTCCGAACACCGACAAGTACACAACCCCGTCGAGTATGCTCGCCTCGGGGCACTTCGGCAACAATCAGGCAGGACAGTTGAAGGTGCTAGTCGTCCTTACATCCACGGATGTAGTCGACAAGCAGGAGCCAGTCACACCGCTTAGACCAGATGAATACTCCATGCCAGTCAAGGAAGAAAAGAAACGGAAGGTCAAGCAAGAAGACCCGAGTCCTGCGCCCCGGCGCAAAAGGCGCATCAAGCAGGAGGAACATGTCAAGAAGGAGAGTCGCACCGGGGACACGTACAAGGTCAAGCAGGGGGTACACATCAAGGTGAAGCCGGAAGAGCCTGTCCCGACTGCCTCCCGCCAGAGCCCAACGGACGATGAGCTTGAAGATATTGTTGAGGAGATCATTGTACACGAAGATGTGGCAGACCTCTGTGAAGTGGAAGATCCGCTTCGTGATCTATTGTTTGACGGCATCCCTGGCGATAAGGGGAGTGGAGGTATGGCAGGTGACGGAGATGTAGTGGACGGGGGAGATGATGAGGAGATTTTCGTCCCGGAGTTCGTAAGAGACTAAATCACCTCATTGCAGAGTCTAGTTCTAACACCACCAGGTAACCCGAGAGTTCATTGCTCAGAGCATTAATAGCGATCAAGCTCGACTGCCCGGCACTGATATCGATGAGGCGCTTCCACCAGCACGATCCACACGCTTCAAAGGGACAAAGATCCCTGCAACATTTGCTGTCCGACATAATAGGAAGGATTGACTACTCGGCTTCCTCATCTGAAGTCTCGCCATCCTGCTCATCATCACTTATTCCCTCCATATCGTTCCCTTCTTCGTCCTCATATCCTAGTTCAACAAGTGGTTGCTCTGCTGGTTCCCCATCTCCAAGTTCATTGTGGAAAGCCTGATTTGCTCGGTCGTACAATGCTTCGTATATGCGTTTAGATTCGCGAACCCGCAGAGAAACGGCAGGGCTTACATATTCGGCAACGCCCCCTGTTGGCGCTTTGCGGTATGCCAATGTAGGCTGTCGGCCACTTTCGATGTGCTGAATGATTCTATCTCGTAGGCCCAGGTAGAATCGCTTGAAAGGCCGCAGCTTGTCTGGCTCCTGGTGAGTCCCATGGACGACGTCATCGTAGCCCATTTCGACGAGAACTTGGCGACACCAATCCTTTGTCTGTGGCTCCAAACAACTGCTAATGTCGATATCAGCCAGTGGTCTGTGCAGTCCCTCTAGAACCGAGCGGTTAATGGGGATCCCCCAGTTGCATGCCTTCTCTGGGTCCGGGTAATGGTAGTTCATCCAGGGCTGACCGTGGACCACGTGCGGACGGTTCTTCTGAAGGCGGATCCGATGAATGTTCCACGCCTCCACAAAGTCGAAGAGTTCTTGGCGTAATATATCTTCGAAGACGGCATAGATGGCGATCTGATCCTCCAGCATATCGCCGTCGAAGCCCCCGTCCCTGGCAAGCTCCCCAAAGTAGTCCACCCACTGCCGGGAAGATACATGCAGCATGCGCTCCCACCAACTTTCGATCTTGACATTCTTTGTGCTCGGTGCGGCCTTGTAGGAATCCTTTAGGCGCTTCCCTTGCTGGAAAACCTTCCCGTTCCACTCCACCCGTCCGTCTGCCGCCAAAGCAAAATTCCAATGAGCTGCAGCGATTAGCGGCGTCTCGCTACCTCTGTCTGCCTGCAGATACCATGGCCGGAAGCCGTATGTGTCGCATGCGGCCAAGTACTGCTTCAGAACGCTCAAAGCAGTTGTAGCAGAGTGGCCAACATAAAACCAGATAATGTTGCGCGAGTAGGCGTCGATTGCAGCGTATATCTCGAATCCGTACGCCTTGAGCTTGTCATGACCATCAATGCACCACTGGTAGTTCGGACCAGGGACAAGAAAATGTCCTTTCTTCCTCCGAAACATCCTTTTCCGGATCTCGACCTCGTTCGGGAACATGATTTTGTACATCGCAAAGAGAGGATCTCTTGGTACCCAGAACTGCCTTTGCTGGCGAAGATAAGGCTGTAGGAGGCTTTTGCCATATCCGGAAATGGCATTGGAACGTCGTGTCATTTCGATAATAACCTTCTCTGTCTTCTCCAGCAACGCAAGGCGCTCCTCATCGCTATTAAGCCTGCGCACCCAGCGGCGGTCTGGGTGAAGCCTGATGCGCTTCAGACCTCGTTTCGTGATCGGCCAGCCCTGTCTCCGTAGAACGCTCAATGTCTGCTTCTCGCTAAGCCAAACGCGGAATATCAGATCGCGGGTGGCCTCTATAAGCTCTGGACTCTCTTTGGTACGGGCTTGCTGGCGTGGGAGATGCCAGCTTGCGATTCGGCGAGAGATTGTGCTGAGATTGACGATGACGCGATGATGCTTCCGAAGCTTGTACTGAATCCTGCTTCGCGAGACGCCGTTGAGGTAGAGATGAGTGACATAGTCGCGGTATTCATCGATTGGGTTGGGCGGGACGTGCCATGTTTGCGCGGTGAGGTCGAAAGAGTGTGGACGATCTGCTTCGTCCTGACAGCCAGAAAAGGGTGTGATGAGGCTGGCTTTCCGCACTGGTCCGCAGCGGTTTTGCAGCTGGCCCGAAGCGGTGACTGACCTGGAGGGGCTTAGCGTCAAGTTGCTGATTGGTGGAACCCCACCAAACCAGGGGCAGGAGATCCCTTCCAACCCTTTTCCACCTTCCCTTTTGTATCATGTCCGTGGAAAGTCTCGTGGCCAACGACGGCGCCATGTCCACAGGCGATACAGTCGTCGTAAGTGAGACCACGACCGCTGGCACGACAGATGGGGACTCTCGTAGCCGGAACGCCCCAGTGAAGGGGAGCAGAAGATTGATCCAACCCAGTATCCGCAAACCCGCGGCGAAGACTACCGTACGATCCAGTAAGTCCTCATGCGAAGCGACGGATGCTAACTTGCCTGTCCGAGCAGAAGAAGAAGCAGACGAAGAAGGCCCCTCCCCGTGGTTCGGTGCGTCACTTCCCGTGCCGGCCCTGCGTCACTCGCGCCACAAGGGCTCCCGGCCATGAATGTGCCTCTCAAGACAGTATGCTTGGTTTCCCAAGGCCGTACACCTCCTACGCTGACATGCACGGAGTAGATACAGGTGCTGCGTGCTGGGACTGTGCAAAGACCGGCCACACATGCAGGCCGGTAAGACATCTCTGCTCTGTCAGGTAACAAGCCACTGACCAATCTGCGTTGCTAGGTCCCCGCTGCGGCTCATGCTGCTGTGCGTGCCTTTTGGGACCTGAACCGGCAGTTCAGTGGCGTGAATGACGATCCGGATGATGCCTGGCGCGCTGCTGCGCTGCGCGCCGCACAGCAGTTACGAGCTTGCGGTAGTGGTGCGGCTCCTCCTGCCGCTCCAGTACCAGCTCCTGCTTTGGATTCGTTTGGGGAGGTATTAGAGAAGAGTCTTGAGGAGAGAAAGGTTATAGCGTTGGAGGCCATCGCCGGAGCTGCTCGGCTCTGGGTTGTAAGTGTGATCAAAATCAACAGATGCAATGCAACTACTAACTCAATGTTTAGCAGCTCATTCAGCAAGGCGAAGACGATGAAGAGGAGGATGAGGATAATTGAGAAGGGGCATAAAGCTTAATGCCGCTTTGAACAGAATAGAAATGCAATCTGCTGGTCCGCTGCGGGCTCGCTGCGGCGACTGTATCTTCCCTGTCACTCGCAAAAATCAAGAAATTCAAGCTGAGGTACCTAGGCCAATGTACTGCGGGTCAGCGCGAATATGTCTCTAACCTAATTTGGCACCTGCGTGGTGATTTTGGGGGTTTTGCAACAGTGACCCCTATAGCCTGCCGTACCAGTGCGGGTCGACAGGATCCAATGGCTCCGGACGGATTCCGACGCTGTGTCCCAATCTTTCGTCGATGCAAAACAGCTGGATGATGATGACAGTAGCGTGGGTGTGCCCGACTGGCTAGATACCTCTGAGGAATTGTACGGACCGGATGGAGAACTGAAAATGTCAGCTTGAGACGCCATGTTCAGGCTTCATGTACTTGCTACGATCTACGGTGCGACCCCTTCTTCAATCTCGGCAGACACAAGCTCCGTATTCGGGCCCAGAGTCGAATCGTAGGCAAGCTCCGAAGGCGGGGAGATTGACCTCACCGAGGGCAGCTCAAGCTCCGCGTCCGAGTTTGTGCCCGGAGCATGTTCACCACCATCGCGAGAGTTGATGATGGAGTCGAGACTGTCAGGTTCCTTTGCTGGAACAAAAACAAACAAGTCTGGAGAGCGTTAGAATATCCATTCAGCGGTGATAATAGATCACCACCGTTCTTACCTCGACTGATTCTGAATCCTACAAAGTGCTTGCACGTTTCTAAGCCATTCCGGAGAACCTCGAGCTGCTTGTTGAGTTGCTCCCGCTCTGTGCGGATTTCATCCGATTCCCTGGCAATGCGAGCCACCTGGTCGTCAAGCATTTGGTAGATCGAGACAGGGAGCAGGATGCGGTCCAGCGCGGACATCAGCTTGGCCTCGATCACTTCGACGGCCACGTCATCGATAAATCGTTTGAGAGCAACCTAGCAACACCGTCAAGATTAGCGTAGAACGGCACTCAACCGGTCCTTTCGGCCTATTGAGCGGTGATCCTGGAAATGCCCTATATTGAAGTTTGCCGGCATAGAGGAGAAATAATATGCAGAGAGAAAGAAAAAGCACTAGAGAGTCACAAACTCACCTTGTAGTAGGCATTAAGGCAATCCAAAGCCTCGCTGGCGGCGAAGCGTCCCATGTCCGGCTCACTACTCTCCGCCAACGAGTTAGAAAGGCGCCTGAGATCAAAATCGCCTCTCAGATGCCATGATCCGAGCGAGTCGACACCAAAGAACTGACACAGAACCCTCTCCCGCTTATTTTCCCCTCTCTCGCGGTGGACTTTCTGGAGTGTCTCGGTAAAATAATGGTTGTAAGTGACCGGATGGCCGTGTTGATGAGGATTCAGCAGCTCGGTAGTTTTGTCGCGCATCTCCTTCAGGATTCCGTTCATTGCTGGTTCGAAGATCTCGTGATGGAGCGCCTTAGCCGTCGACTCGTCTGCAGTGTGCGCAACAACGAGCTTGACGAAGCAGGAGGCAGCGTCCCACACATTCTCGACATGGCGACGGGCGATGGCCTCCCATGGGCGACATTGCTCGAGGAACAGGTCGGCAACAATCATCGGATTGAAAGTCCCGGGTAACTCGCACCCCCGCGACCTGCGCATCAAATGCTTGATCTGGTTGATGAAGTCATCTCGGGTGATATGGACCACGTCATGGGAATCGGAAGGAACAGTCCCCGCCTCGGATTCCGGTTCGATGACCCGCCTGTAGTGACCTCGGAGAGACATCTCGGATGCGAAATCTTCGTTGAGGTTCTGAACAACCGCCCTGATGCGCCGCTGATAACCTGATTCGGTTTTGGCGTCCAAAAAGAACGAGTCGTTGTAGCTGCCACTCACTGATGCCTTGACAAGCGCCTGGAAGGACCCGCTCAGGTGGAACAAGTACAGTCGTTGCTCCTGAGAGCTTGCTCGTGGATCCCCAAGTCTTTCAAGTTGATCACGGCAGGACTTGAATTTCTGATCAATCTCATGCATCAAGCCAGGAAGCTCCGCAGCAATCTGCCCAAGGAGGGCCTTGCTGAGACGGCCGCGCAGCTTTCCGATTCCGAGAGAGGAGGGCGGAAGCGCCTTCCAGACTCCGGAGCCGAAGAACTCGGCCTCCTCAGCGTCCCGGGTCGCAAGATCCCAAGAGCCTTTCTCAGAGTCCATGTTTTTTAGCACATGCCAGCCGTGGCGGAACTCGACCTCCTGGTTCCTGGCGAGAGAGACGTATAGGGCTTCACTTTCGCCTCCTGGGACCAAGCTGTCAGGTTTCGTGATGACGCCCAAGGTTCGGGTGCCACCCGGGTCTGCCGTCCGGGCCAGTTTTAGGACAATCTGATTGGCAAAGTCGTTTTTGGCCGACACCACGGCAAGGATAATGCAGCGCGGCTCCCTCATATAGGACTGAACGACATCCTGGATGAGCTCAACGTCCGAAGCAGTTTGATTTTTCGTTTCAGAGTGGATGAGCCCCGGAAGGTCGACGATGGTGAGATGAGGATGGTCCGGGCCGGTCAATTCAATGCGGAGGATGTCCTTAGCAAAGGTTCTGCCGTACGCCGTGATGCCCATCTCAGCCTTTGCTCTCTCGACTAACTGGGGAAGATCGTCGAAACCATCCAGATCCTCGCGGAAGGCGAGGAGAGCCTTACGCTCAGCTTCTGGGCGGGATTCATGGGGGACAATGGAGACGCCCGCGCTGATGTGTGGGGTCCTGCGCAAGACCAGCTCGGTTGGGAAACGAGTGCATAAGTTGCTCTTGACCGGGAAAGAAACACCCGAGATTGCCTCCAGGACGGAACTCTTGCCGGATGACTGGTCACCGCAGACGATGATTTGCGGGAGGGAGATGTAGTTGTTAATGCCTTGCAAACGGAGCTGGTCAATTGAGTCCAGAAGCATGAGCTGGTCTTGGGAGCAGAGCTTGCTCATGGAGCTCGTAAAGGCGACCATATTCAATGGGATGAGTCGGAGAATGTGTGCCCAAAAGGTGGAGCTGAAGAACTGGCTTGAAGAGTGGTAGATTGAGTGGTACGGATGCCGTGTTAATTCTCCGTCTCGGGGCAACACTTGAAGTTCAAACTTTAAGAAACAGCAACACAGACTGCTGGTATTTATGCTCCAAAGGTCCCATCAAACTGAACTTCCCAAGATGCGGGATGACATCCTTCAAGTGCCTCTTCGAGTCGGCGAATTTCCCTCGGGCGCGCCACGCAGCCGTTCGACAGGGGCAGGTATCATGTATTATAATCAGAGCCAGAAACGGCACATGCACGCAGATCCCTCTTACCAGTTTCATTGCCTTCCATTCCATTACTCCTAACCCCTTGTACATTACTCGGCGGGTGGTGAAGAGACTAACCCCAAACCGCTGTTGTCGATTCGATGCGTAGGGACTGGACCTAATGCGTTCCCGATTTGCAAACTCGACGCCGGCGGAAAATTGAAACGCCGAAACGATTCGGTGTGACCAAATCACTCCGGAGAGATGCCACCTGTGAGGAGCATGGTGAGGCGTTTCTTGGCCCCGACGAGTGGCATCGGACTCGGCGCCCCTTCTCGTATTGCCCATAATTGCACAGCCATCTGGCGTGTGCCACAGCCGCTCCATGCGGTCGGAATTCTCTGGCAATTGCGCATTGGCCCACTTGCCGCATTGGCTCTGCGTTGGGCTGAAGACAATCCCGTCAATGGGGCGCGGTCGCCGACGCTGTGGGCGCTCAAGCGGTGGCCGTACACTGCATACTCGTGAAACGCAGACCTCCAGCTCGCTCATCATTTCGTTTGAAGGCTTCCAATCCCCTGAGACCTAGGATACAAGTATCCTAGCCGTCGCATGGCCTCAACCGCTAGCTCTTGGTTCCCCTTCCGACCTTCGCGCCTGGTGCATAAGCATGACTCTCTCGAAGCTTGCTCTTCCACCGCAAATAGCAAAGAACATTATTACCTTCATCGGCTACCCTACTCTTATACACGCGCGGATAAGATCTCGGGAACCCTTGGCGGATTATTTCCTCGATCAAACTGGTTGCAAAGGATTTCCTGCGAAGGAACTCAACGGAGGTTCGAGCGACCTATTAGGATGTTTTTTACCTTGGCTGATTCTACCCCGCTAGTTATTTTCGCAGAACGACTAGCAAATAGATATCGCCTTGCCTGCGATGTGGTTGATGGCAGCTACAGCCTACCCTCCTCCGACCCAGAGGGTTTCCTCCTCCGCGTATTATCACGAGAGCTCAAAGAAAGGTTTTCGACCGCTGTCGCAACTAATGGACATACTCCATTGATGAACGTCAGTAGCGCTAGAATGAGCAAGGAAGAAGCGGATCGTTTTATTCAAGGCATGGTTATAGTAAGGGATGCTAGAGGAAGGCCATCGATAAGAGATATTTCAGGTCGGACGGTAGCATCGTTGCGAAGACTAAATGGGTGTCAACGTCCGAGTTAGAGGCGGCTGAGTCTCCAATTTTGGTCATGGCAGCTGCAGACGCAATCGCGATAGAGCACCAGAGACAGCAAGAGGCAGCCCTAGGTAGACGAGTTGCATTCTTAACCTCACGTGCGTATTGCACACATTTCAAGGCGATTTTCGCTGATAGATCGATGAGTGTAGCAATATTGACTCCAAGCCCGAATACTTCTGCCATGATAGAGATCGGTCAGTTCGTTTTACCAACGTTACATGAATAGTTGATTGTTGTCGAAGTTGGTCATGGCAGGTTGCGGGGTTCAGAATGGCGGCACCTTGAAGCTGGGCTGCAGGATGTAAGACTTGTGTTACCACACCATAGTGACCATCAATCCAGCATGCAAATCGACGTATTAACCTTGACTTGTCCATTTAGACATGCATGCAGTGCAGTGAGGATATGTATGGACTTTAGTTCTGTTAGCACTTTTCACGGCTTGCAGAACCAGCTCGACAATAAGCCTTGCATAGACCAAGACATGGCTGATTTCCTCTATAAACGACAACAAACCTAAGTTGGCCTGATTACTACAGTACCAGCATATCCTATGTATCATAGACTCGCCACCATGCTGTGTGACCATTCTGGCTCCTAGTCAGTTAATGGCACGAATGTGAAGGCACTTCTGGCGTGTCTCAATTGGCTCGTTTGAGTTAAATGGTCAGATCTGGCGACCCCGATGTCGGAGGAAGACATATAGAGGTATTCAAGGAGTGTCCCCATCATCAGTAGACTCGATAGAATTCATCAATCCAATGTAATTTAGATATACTGTACGTGATCTTGCACGCTCAACATCGATGTCTTGTGCACAATCACAGGCGACCCAACTAAATTAGCATTCTACTAGGTTCCATGGTCTTCTCTGCGCTAACCAGCACGTGACAAAGGATGTCAGACCAGCCAAGATCTGAGATAATAGCCCCCCACAGGGGCTAACATGTACCTCTTCAATTCGGCCTATATAGCCCAGCAACTTCGTCACACTGTGACCCGAGACAATGGTGATTGGTCGAAAGTCCTGTACTTGTATGACCTTAAGAGTACTTGTGAGGAGGCTCACTCCACCGCCATTTATGTATGACTAAGGTCTCGCGAAGGTAGATTGATGTGACTATAAGTCCTCCTAAATTTCAAAGAATGACACATTGATTTCGCAAGAGGAAGCTACATATGCTCACAACTGTAGTACATTTCTAAAGTTGTCTCTTAGTCTCCTCAAAGCCCGTGCGCCTTCCGTTTCCGGCTTATGTCCTCTCCTCATCTGTCCTCCACTTGCGGATTCCCGTGGGTTAGTGGTTACCAAGCCAGCTTGAAGGCCATTCTCCAAGTGTCCAACGTCCTATTCTCGGCGGTTGAAGCGTGCTTACTGGGCGTGGCACGAGGTGATTGAGGTTGGTCGGGTTAGTATGTTTGTTCAGGGGGTTCCGTTCTGTGATTGGTCCGCATCTAGGCGACCCGTAGCGGTTGCAAACCGTATCGTTGCGCGCACTGCGTCCATGTTCGGGGTCCAGCTCTTATCGTCTGATGGCGACTTTCCTCCCAGGAAGAAAGAGAGGTTGCTTCGGTGGGTTTCTGTACATTGGAGCATCTCTGCTCGGTGCCTTGTCCATTGTGTGCATCGGAAAAGGAAGTGTTCTACCGTTTCTCTTGCCTGGTTGCATGCACATTGGTCTGAGGACGTTGCTTTGATCCGGTACAGGCATGTGTTGAGTCTGCCCATACTTGTCCTGAGTTGAGCGAGCATGCTCGCCTCTTTCCATGTGAGTCGGTCGTACAGCTTACGCGTGTGTTTGCCCGGTAGCGCGGCGTCCACTCTCTTGGAGTGCTTTCCAACGTTTTTTTGGCAGGCCTCTGGTGTTACCATGTTCACGCCTCGCTCTGTTCAACGTTGTTGACTGCATGTTGGGGGTCTCTGACTGTGGGGTGGTGCCCTGCCGGGTGGCGGCTTTGGCTTTTTCCTTAGCTAGTTTTTCGAGTTTGGTGGCCAATTCGTCCATGGACTTGACTGCATATGCCTTTCTCAGGGGATGGTGCAGTCTCCTGGCGGTGCTGGTATACGCCACGTCTGCAAGTGAAACGGTCGATGCCACCATAAAGTCCCGGAGACGCTCTACGTTGCCGCGGAGTGATGCCGAAGTTTTGGCAGATACTGTGACGACGTGGGAGGTTCGCAGGTCTTCAGCGCCCTCGAGTGAGGTATCTCCAGCGGATATAGGCGCATCTTCGAGCACGATGCTGGTGTTCCCGCCAGCGGCGCTGAAGTTGTTGACCATGAGTTTCCTGGTCTTGCCCTCTCGCCGCCTGAATGGGGCGAGTGTTGCAATGCGGTACTTGTCCGCGAAGGGAGGTAGCTTTGGGTTGATCCCGCCTTTGACCCCAGAATGTGGGAGGAACAAATTGTGTTGAAGCATCATGACACTCTTGATCAAAGATGACACTCCCGCTGCTGCTTCTCCGTGGCCAATGTTAGGCTTGATGGACCCTATGACCAGGGGTTGTGAGCGCGGTGTCTTGCAAATTTCAATTCGCAGTGAGCTGCTGATCGGTGCTAGCGATTGAGTCGACGATGTCTTTCTCTTCCGCGGTGAAGGCGCTCTCTACTTGGGATAAGAAGGTTTCTGTAGCCAACGCAGTACAGTACGCAATTGTCTGATGATAGGCTTATAAAGGGGTCGGGTAAACGTCCTTGATCATGTTTTCTAGCCCAGCAATGCTGTTAATATTTGCCTTGATAGCAAAGGGATGGTCTTTTCGGGTAGGGTGGTCAGCTGGGAGGCGTACCATCACCCGGTTATCTGCCTTTGGTTTTGGCTGCTCCCTGGGGCTCGGCTTGGTCTCGTTGGTCGGTTTGGCCTTGGGGGGGTGGGAATGGATCGGAGCGCCGTGGGAAGCGCTAGGTCGGGCTGCTTCTGCATAGGACGCCGGCGGTAGCCGCCGGCCTGAAGACTGTGGTAGGACGAGGGTTTGAATCAGGTCCGCTATTCCATCCGCGAGGGTCCGGGACTCTTCTGGGAAGCTCGTTGAGATTGGTCCTCGAAAGTCGTCTAGCTGGGCTGCTAGTTTCTGAAGGTGGCCGTGGAGCTGTGCCTGTCGTTCCGTCGCTTTGAGATACGAAGCCTGAATTGCCTTGGGCGGGGTAGGCGGTCCAGATGTAGGGGCCGGCGTGCCTAGGGTTACGCCGCGGGAGCTATCACCATCCGTCGATTCTAGCTCGGGTAGGCTGAGCGAGCTGTCTGAGCTGTCTTGGGAATCGTCCGGGGAATCGTCCGGGTCCGGGTTAGCTCGACTGCTGCGGCAAAGAACTGCATCAGAGTTGGTGCCTGCGAGAGTCTTCGACCCGAAGTCGAGCCCGTCTATGCCACCTATGGCGACCTCCGTCCATCTGATTTCCCCTCGCCGCCGCTGCAGCGCGACTTGATGGCTGACAACCCCGAAGGCATGGCAGCCTTCAGCAGCCGCGGACCGACCATGGAGGGGCGCTTCAAGCCTGATGTAGTGGCGCCTGGGACGTCGATCCTCTCAGCACACTCCCGAAGCGCGCCGCCCAGCGATCGCGCATTCGGAACGTCCCCGGACCCGGATTGGTTCTTTGACAGCGGCACAAGCATGGCTACGCCCCTGGTCTCTGGATGCGCAGCCGTCCTGCGCGAGACGCTGGTGAAGAACGGCGTTGCCGAGCCGTCTGCCGCGCTTGTCAAAGCACTCGTCATCAACGGCGCCGTCAACCTCAGGGGGCAGTACAGCCCTCCCGAGGTGAGCCACGGCCCCAACAACAATGATGGGTTTGGCCGCGTCAACCTCGCCCACTCGGCCATCATCCCATCGGGCGACGACGATCCCGACGGCGGATTTGGCCAGGGCGGACCGCTCAAGGAGGGAGACAAAGACGTCATCGACATTAACATCCCTCCCCATCCCAAAGGCGATCACCCGCAGGATGAAGAGGAGGCCACAACACCCCTTCGCCGGCCACCTTCAAGATCACCCTCATCTGGTCCCACCCGCCCGAGTGTCGTCTCCGCACCGGGCGAGCATCGCGACATCTTGTCCTACTGGCAGGACCGCCCGGATGAGTGGCACGATTCCTCTTCAATCGTAGCAAAGAAACGGTTCCTCTATTGCTATCATAAGGCCCGCCAGGAGGCACTTACAGCGTCAAATACATCATCCGGAATCCCGTAGAAACGGACACCTCGAACGTAACGTGCCCGGCCCACTTTCGGCGCACCCCTGATTCGGCGCACCCTCACCGCCGACTATGCCACTATTTCCAACGTCAATTGCCCGCCACCACGATGACCGATCCCTCTCTCGTTGGTGTTGAGGAATCGTCAGAATCGTCGCTATCAGGGGACATTTCGCCGGCTTCAATTTTCGCCTTCCGAATAGCCTCAATATCGGCGAAAGCCGTATTCGGGTCGATTTGGACCTTCTTCCTCTTGAGCTTCCTGCTGGCTTCGATTTGACTCGTGAGCTCCTCATTTTTTTTGAGGCCATCGTCAAAGCCGTCTCTTTCTGATCGTATGCCTTGATAATTTTTCTAAGGAGTCGTCGTTGAGTGGGGCTTGAGTGTTTCTCGTGCTCATAATCGGCAACCAAACGCCGTAGCTCTTGGGACTTCGCCGGCGTAGCAAAGTTGGGCCCCAGGGGCTGAACAATATACTCGGGTACTCTTCTCGGCCCGATGAAGCTATTCTGACTGCCCGATTCGCCCAATTCCGGCTGGGTCTGGTGGTTTTTGAGGATATAGCAGCTGCCTAGTGCCTTAACCCTTGAGACTGGCCAAAGACCTGTTGTACTCTACCCAGAACGAATATTTCCCGGCATAATTACACTGCCCGAGACTATGCAAGTGCTTCTTGAAGGAGGCCTTGAGCGGCCCAAAGACCCCTATATCTAGGGGCTGCAGTATGTGTGAGGAGTGTGCTATGTGAGCGGTGAAGAGGTACCGTTGGAGATTATATCAGCAGACGAGGCAACTCAGATTATTTCCAAATTACGGACGAACGTGTTAACGGTTCGCGACGGATGCAAATGTGTTATAAGCGGCAAGGGGGAGTCTTGGTTGTCAGGGGGGAATCCCGGGCCCGGCCTCCAGGTTGCTCACATTGTTCCAGACTGCCATTGGAACACTTATCCACAAGACGAGGATCAACGCGTTGCAGATCGCGACGTCAAATCGCAGTTGGAACTGGCATGGTGACAGACCTGGGCGTACGTCTGATACCCCTTTCTAAGCTCCTGTTCTGAACTTAACTGATTGCCCCTTACTATTATATTGCTGACTCGGGGTTGATATCATCACCAGCGGCTCGTGACCGACCTACACCAGGCCCAGGAGAAAGTCGTGGTGCCTCTGGCCAGTCACAAGCAGGCCCGGGCTACAGATATACTTGTCGTGCTAGTGGATGAGTTTGGATTCACGTCGAGGACTGCCCAGTACTGGTTTTATAGTGCCTGAGAAAACGGAGGGGCTGATATCAATTCTCACC
Source organism: Diaporthe sp. PMI_573 (assembly GCA_021399435.1). NCBI lineage: Eukaryota > Fungi > Ascomycota > Sordariomycetes > Diaporthales > Diaporthaceae > Diaporthe > Diaporthe sp. PMI_573. Next base: position 28,928 of record JAJTUP010000118.1, read on the forward strand.
AGCAACATCCGATCATTCAAAAGAGTGATCTGATGCGCCATTGCTTGTGCACCCTTCGTGAACTTTTCAACTGCCTGGATAATTGGTGTAGGGGAGCTGCCATGATGGTTAGAGATCTTGCCCTGAATAAAACTTAATTGCTGGACAGTCAGGCAGGAGCCACTTTTGTGAGCGAGGATGGAAACGGCCACATTGACCAGCCTGTCTCAACGGACGGCTCCCCGTTGACAATAATGGCCGAGCCTCCAGAACAAGAGGAAGATCATGTCCTTAGCCTTGGGCAAATGACTGCTCGGGATGGTGAGGCGCGTTTCTTGCCACTGGGGCACTTTGCAGATCGCTTTGAAGAGAGCGGACTCGAGATTCGAGCCGTTTGGCGTGGTCGCCTCCCAGATGAGGTAGCGTAGGAGGGCGTCGTCATCCCCTCCCTCCCTCCCTGACAGCGGGTTACGCATGTCCTTGTGATGCCAATAAAAGGGATGGTGTCGGTCCACGGGCCATGCGGGGTCAGGTAGAATTGACAGACACGAAAACCTGTTTTGGGGTCGCTGGAACTTCAGGATGGGTTGTAAGTGCCTGATTGGGGCAGGTTCTGGGGCGGGGTGGGTCGATGAAACTGACACACAACACGAGGCCACACTTCTACCTACGCCTATAGCGCTCACATTCGCCCCTTGTCCTTTGCTCGATATTTTCTACAATGGGCTTCCAGGACAATGCTGTCCAGGCTGGGTTTATATTCATCAATACTGTCGTCGCCCTCTTCAGCTCGGCCAGTTTTGGCTTCAACCTCTACACCATCGTTCAAGCCTTCAAATGGCTCGACGACTTTGTCCAACTCTCGGGACACAGCAGCAATGACTGGAACTGGACCCTGGTCATTCTTGTTTTCGCATTTGTCGGAATTCTCGGCAACGGCGGCGTGATCACGAATAGCTACAAAGCTCGGTATCGCCGCCACGTCATGATCGGCCTGTTCGGTGCTTCAGTTCTGCATCTCGCCATCACGGCGCCGGCATGGGACGCCGTGCGCAAGTACCGCTGGGCCGAAGTCCTGCGCGAGGCGGGATACGCCGACGACGCCTACCACGTTGACGTGTTCTACAAGCTCGGAAAGACTGTCATCATTTTTCTGGTCCGTCATTGGCTTCATCTGCTTAGTCGTGCTCCTGTGCGTTGTTGTGTCGGCGCTCTTTCATGACCAAACGAAGGAGCGCCAGAGCCAATCGCAGGCAGATCCAGAGGGGGAGAAGGGCAACAAATTGCAAGCATATCCAGGCGTGGAGAGGGGCGACGATCAAAAAGTAGGCAGGCGTCTCACGAGTGCCCCCCTCGCTCAACACCCGACGTCCACAGAGGAGGACCATGCCCGCTGGTGATGGGGTATCGGTATACAACGAGACCAATACGGCAGAGGAGAGGGGCACTTGGATGAAGCCGGAGGGAGATCATGGCAGCCAAAAGACGAGAGGCAAGGGTGGGTGGAGAAGATGGGCTAAACGGAAGGAGAGGGGCGTTTCTTTTTCGCGCTGTGTATAATGGTGGCTCGGACAACTAGGAGACGAGTCAACGTATCTGGTTGGCCACTTGGGTTCGGGCTAGAATGAATAGATAGGTTTAATTACTGCGCCATTCGGCATTCGGCGGTACAAACTCTGATGCACTATGTTTGCGGTGTTTACATATCTTGTGTCCTAAGGCCGCTTATAAAAGAAAGACCCAGAAGACCTTACACCGCTCTTGCGGTATTGGTTGTAGATCCATGCCTGGCTTTGAGATTCACCCCAGAGTTAGCAGAGGACAGGTCGCCGTGTAGACGGCTCAGCAGCGGCACGGCGTCGAGTTGAGAGACATTCCCCAACACGTTCAATCGATCGATCGACGTCGATCGGCGATCAACCCGATCAATGCTGGTCTTCGTTGTTACTATCTGCGGTGATCCTACAGTACCCTCCAATTATCCCCTTCAAGGAGACTAAAAGGAAGAGTCGGCTGATAAATACCGGCTTTGCTCCAGGAACGAAGGCACTGAGCCATGGCCACAATATACCGCCGTAGGCGGGACCTGAGTGGTGTTACCATCCTCCCGCAACTGCTGAAGTCTCTCTCCGTTTCTGCAGAAGACGATGCGATAGTAAGAAAATCAACAGCCATATAAGACAGCCGAGGAAAACGCACAACGCCGACGTCCCTTATGGTATTGGTATAGCGCTTATAGTTTGACTATTCACAGATTGTCCCGAAAGATTCGGCGACGCTTGGGCTGCCGGCAGCCCAAGAACAATGTCGCATCGCCCAGCGCGACCACAGAACCATCTGCAAATTTTCGGGTGCCTACGACTGTGAGTGGATCGAATTATCTGCAACTATCGCCGAAGCAGCACAGGTCGCCACGAATTCATTTGACTACAGCCCGACGATTCACTCGTGACCACCAGAGCTGGGAGAAAAGACGCCGGAGCTACGGGGTCGCATAGCGCGCCCTGCCACTCGATCCCTGCCAATACAATCTACCCATCGTACGTTGACCCGAACTGACAAGGGCACAATATCCTCATAGGGCAACTGTTCCTTAGTCAAGAGGTCCATCCTTACGGTCGGAATTGAGCTGTCAAGACCACAGTCTGAGATGATCTGCGATATCGACATGAAGGGATCAGAAGCAATAGAACGCAGCATATGTCTTGTATCGCGATCATTTAGTAGGCGTGGTCGTCCACGACCCGTTTTCGAAACGCCCGGATTCTCATAGTTAATAAAGTATACAGTGTATTGATTTACTTTTTAACAGATATGAGCTGTCTTTTATACTGTGGAATCTATGGTTCTTTCTTATATTCTCACTACAGTTGCCTAATTTTCATCCTAGTACGCCCATCCATTCCGTATCTTCATCAAAGCCATAAAATTGAATATGGTTTTGCACCCTACCTACACCCATACCAGCCCTCCTTCCTTCTCTACGCGGTGATCGTGCCTAGTGCCAATAGACCATTAGACCTTTATACTATAAGCATTAATTATTTTCAAGCTTAAGACAAGTGAATCTTTACTATAATACTCCATAATCTACTTATAATTACAATAGTTATTATATAGTTATAAAGACAGTAGAATTGAATAAATAGGACCTCGAGAGATAAACCTCTAATATTTTATACATTCGCTTCTAACGTACACTCCTGTATCGGTCGCTCTCATTTCGCTATGATGGACTTGGACTCGCTTTCTCCTTGGTTGGTCAGTATAGTTAAAGCCCCTATTTCTTGTCTCGCCTTCCCAAAGTCTCTCAATAATGGTCGATTACCCAAAGATTACAATATTATGCAAAAAGAACGCGTCTTCCGAAATACCGGTTGCCATCCGCACATATTACACGACCAAATTCTGGCTGATGTTGATAACGCCACACATAAAAAGTTACAATCCGTGCTTGCAGGCAGCTTAAGGAGTGCAGATCCGCCAACTCTCCCAACCAGTATTAAACTTCGTTGCCAGGGCGGGCGACAACGCGCTAAAGCAGCGGAGCGATTCCTAAAATCATAAAAGTCCCCGTTTCAATTTATAAAGTACTCCAATTTAGGTCTCCTTAGGGCAATCGTCACTATTTAAGACATACTGCAAACATAAAAACGAAAGAAGCCCTTTGAATAGTTTGTATATGATGTAGGTATTGTACTTTTACCACAACATTTTTATTTGAGGAGTTACCAAATAATTGAGTACTTCTACAAGGTACTGTCAACTCTGCAACAGTGGCGTCTTATTTCACAAATAGTGCCTAATAATACAGCACCGGCGCGAATCGCGGCGGAGACTAGAACTGCCTCAATGCCCGCTATGGGCGCACGCCTGACGCACAATGGGGAGACGCGGAGCCGACTCCCTTCTGCAGGGAGCTGCGACGCTTGCCTCTTGTGCACTGCAAATCCGACGTCGAGTGCAGCTACATTTCTGACATGCTCGGCCATACGACGTGTCTTCTACCTCTCTTGAGGCCACCAGAAGCGGCTACCTTGTATCATAGTTGGGAGGATCCTCTTAACAGTTTGGACCGCAAACGCTTTACATTGGTAGAGGGGCATGATGACGACGAGACCGACGACACGGACGAGATGGGTTCGGACTGCAGTTTCGACGGGAGGGAGACCGACGACAGCGATACCGAGGACGAGTGACGCGTGGTTGGTGGTATTGAGGGCCTGAGAGTGATCGAAGGAAATCGTGTACCAAGCACCATGTTTCCAATTACCATTTCTGTGCAGGGTGGGTGGGGCGAGCAGAAACCGACACTGTGTGGACCTGGGGCCGAACGGAATTGCCCCCTGAGGCCACAGCAAACTTCCCCATGAGGCAGTTGCTCCTTACCTCTAAAGGCAACGAACAGCAGGGCTGACAGGAGATTTGGAAACAAAATACTCATATAAAAAATGGCATTATAAGAAGCAATCCGTTAAGTTCCATGACAGCAGACGATGGATCTAGTATTTGTGGCTTATGAGGAAGGTGGACGGCCCGATTGAGGACGTATTCAAGAAGCAATTAGGGTCAGGACAGTGAGGAAAGCCTCTTAAGACAAGTGTCCAGGTGGTTTGCTACCATTTCTGACCACATTTAAGGCATGCGGGCCTGCCGCTCTCCGAAGTACAATAGTAGGACGCACAGATCCGCAAGATACATAGCAAGTATCGCTAATCACACAGAATATTCTCCATATATGGAGGGTGTTTATTCAGGAAGATCGAGCCACAGCATTGTCTTTTTATCCTCCTACACGTAGATAGAAAGGATTCTGTAAAATCTTCTTCGCAAAGGCGCCGTGATCCTTTATATAAACCGTTGAGGAAGTCGGGCAAAAGTACAGGCTGATGGATCCTGTGCTGTGCTAAATATGTACCAATGGACCTTCAATTGTAACTTTGAATTAGGGTGGTAAGTGGAGAGTAAAGAAAAGGGACTTCTTCAATCGATTCTGTCATTAAAGTACTGTTGCATTACATATTGCAGCACAGTACCTACTATATTTGAAAGCGTTTTCTAACACTGTGAGAAACAGCAACTCTTGGTTGGAATTCTTTAGCACTGATGTTACAATACATAGTAGTGTAGAGGGCTTGAACTTTCATTTTACTGCAACCTCTATTGTACTTTCACTTATGGACGAGAACTACTACTCAACTCGTCTTAGTTAGTACCTTATAGTACATGTGTAGTACAACGGCGTGAGTGGGAATGGTTTCCATTTATTGCAGGCAAGGTCGATGTAAAGGACATTTGTAATCTTGACTGAAGTCGTTTACCGATTGGAACCTATTCCTCGCGAGCAACAAGACGAGCAGCTGAGGAAACGACTCGATACAATGAGAGCAATCCAGCACACAAGCTCTGAGGCCGCATCAGAGGTAAACAGGGCCTTCCCCACAACAGCCAAGGATAAGCAAGATCCGGTTGATGTCAACGTCGGTGTTCTAAGTGTGTAGTAAGCTAGGCCGCAGGCTCAGGATACAATTAGCCTCAAAACATATCGTTGAGTAGTGTGCGTTCTTGAACGTGTGCGCCGAAATGCGCCAGTCTATCTATTCACAGCGCTGTAGCTTAAAGACCCCACTTGTAAGGGATACAGCACTGCCACTTGTGGGAAAAGCGCATTTTCACCCGGGTATTTCGTCTTACGCCGTACTCTTTAGGAAGTTATGATTGAATATTGCAAATGGACTTGCTCCTACAGAAGTACTGTGAATTTCTCAGGATCTTTGTCTAACAATATTTCTGTTAATATTCGGTATTTTGAGAAATTCTTCGCCCTTTGTATAACTCCTACGCACGGAACCTTTTCGAGGTCGTAATGGATTGCCGTCACACTTAGATACGAATATTCGACCTCTTGGAACGAGTTCTCCATTCGCATATTGTCGGACTCATTACATTCCCTATTTTGGAATCACTTGGAGGATCTCATCAAAACAAAGTTGCAACATATACCAGACGACATCCATTGCTCGGATCTAAGGGACGCTGCTAAGAAAATCAAAGGCCTGGGGGGTGCGGCAGTAGAATTTGATGAAGTAAAAGACAGGAAAGGTCCAGATGCTTCCTTGTACAACAGTAGTTGTACTTCGGACGGAAAAGAGACCCAACCGCCATTTCTCATCGAGGTCAACTGGACTAACCTCACGAGTAAGAAATTAGCCAAGAAGGCAGAGGAATACATCCAGCTATCTAAAGGGGAGCTTCGCACTGTCGTCACCGTCGATCTGTATCATATATACCAAGAGTCCAACAAAGGCAAGTCCCTAAAGAATGACCAAAAAGGTCCAGCTCCGGCGGTTATTTCGGTATGGAGGTCTTATGGAGGCGAAGACCAGCAAGCCGCAACACCACGAAAGGATTTCGAGAAAGTAATTATGCCTTTCTCGCTATTTGTCTCTTCCAAGAGTTACAAGTAGCAGGTCTCCATCAGCATGACTGGTACATACCCTTTTTCTATTTCTTATTGTTTTCTTAAGGTTATAAATATAAAGGTATGCCGATCTTTACATTACCGGTAATGCCAGGTTGCCTGAAAGCCGTCCCGCCGCTGAGGATCACTGCACATTTCAATCATAACCTTATCAGGCACTTGGAGCCTGCCGACGTCCTGCACCTCACCTTCGAAACAGGTGCCTGTATCGCTGGAAACCAAGTCAAAGGGCAGCTTGGCCCCACCCGGCCGCACCTTCATCCGCAGCCGTGCCTTTGAACGTAAAAGAGCCAGGACATCTACGGGTTCCTTTCTCTTGTCTTCCCAGCATCCACCAGCACCAGCCCGTCGATTCCACTTATAACACTCCCCATTTTCACCAGTAATTTCTTCCAGACGAACATACTCGACTGATTTGGTTTTTTGCCGTGGGGATAGGGGTCTTCTAGGTTTTGTCGGCCGTGGTGTCTTCCGTCTTCGTCGCTCAAGCTTTACAGTAGCTCTTTGGCTACCCTTCCTTGTTGACTGTAGACGCTTTAAATGGGCCTGCGGGTAGTGTTTCGGTCTCAATGAATCCTCGAAATCTGCGTGGCTGATCTCAAAAACCTCATTGGTGGGATCCCAAGAACCATGCTGTTCGCTGTTCTGGCAACATTGTTGCCTGTTGTCACTTTCCGACCTTGGATCACCGTCAGGAGTGCTCTCAAGGCTGACTTCTCCCACAGTATTCCACCACAAGTCGCTTAACCAGATATCCTCGTCTAACAATACCACATCAAGGTCAAGGCCATCCACGATTTGTGCGTCTAGAAAACCACAGCAGGACTGCTGGTCCAGGTCAGGTGCTGAATGTAGGGTTGACCAACAGCTAACCGGCGGTTTCCGTTGTCGTCCGGACTGATTGTGTGTAAGATATTGGTCAACCCAGGATGTAAAGTCATCACCGACTCCATCTTTGAGATAGACCGCGCTGGGTGGTTCCGGAGGTGGGCTAGGCTGCCGGCATAAGATAGCTTTCGCTGTCTCACCCGGCGTCACAGGAGGTGATATAGCGGCTTCTTCGACAAAGGTATCGCAAGAGGGGATCTGAAGGTCCATGGCGGCAGTCGGCTCTTGGTGTGGTATCGGTCTGGAGAGTTGTTGGGGAAGAGAAGTTGGAATGAGACGAGGCAGCTGCCTCGTGAGGGAGCTGGCTGCCTTAAGTACTGGAGATCAGCAGAACCAGGCTAGCGAGTCTAAGGTCAGAGAGGGCTTATTGAACCGGGCCAAGCGAAGGACTTCAAAACACTTTTAACCAGAACATCCTGGGTTCTTCGGTGCAGAATTGCTGGGCTTCGAATTGAACATTGGAAATCCTTAAATAAGCTAACTATAGGACATAAATTTGACTTGACATTTTTACTAGCGGCTTACTTATTAAACTATTTCGGCATTGCTTACATTAAACCATGAATTATCACCTGATCGTTCACTTAAGGAAGCCAAGACTGGTCTTCTTAAATAAGCTTTAAAGTTAGGACTAACTAATGGTATCCTATTTATACTTACTCTCCTACCCTTTGAAATTGCTTTTGAATTCCATTGTCGTGTGTTTCGATCTTGTCAAGATTATTACACCATTGCTGTCGACCGCAACCATGAGTACCACGACATTAGCTACAGGTAATGTTCTCGGAACTCTTTGTTTAACAACACCTCAGCTACCCCTAATTGCTGGTATATCTACCGTCTCGGCAGTGTAAGTTGTGATTGATTCCCTCCTAGTCCATCACTGAACTCATCTAGATTTAGGTACGATCGCCCGTTCTGGAACAAGTGCCAGGCACATCTCTTCTTTTCCAGTCCAGAGTTTAACACTGTCACATTTATCTTTGATCAGGGAGGGTGTTTCGAGCGACAGAGAAATGAATTCCTAGTCCCTGCTGGTGCGCCAAATGGAGAGGCTTACGTGATATGGTGAGCCCCCTCCTATTTTCGTACAAGCCACGGACCTCGTTTGCTCATATCAGTTGTAGGGATTGCGAGGGTCTTTCGCCAACATGTGTCCAAGCTTCTATCTCTCAGGGCCAGGAGAGTGCCGGACTGAGCTCTACACAGAACGGCGACATCATCTGTATGCCAAATCCGTTGAATGCAGGAGCTCCTTCCGGGAATAGCTCGTCGCAGAGACCTGAGTTGTCACCAACTGGAGCAGCTCGGACGCAGGCTTCTAATTGGAACTGGCCGATGCCATCTCGCATTCCAAGTGAGGATGTGTCGCGTTTAGTAACAACCCCAGTCCCGGATATAACATCTGAGCCAGCGCCCGTGGCCGTAGATACAAGCACAAGCCGCACAGGCTCCCAAATATCAAGCGTGTCTCAGTCTATTGAGACACAGTTCAGTACAAAGACTTCTGATCAGTCCAAAGACAAGACAGATAACGGTATATTTGGCTTTCCTGGTGTCAGTTCCGCTACTCGCTTATTAACGATACCGGGCTTTAGCTCAAAGGTGCTCACCTTAACTCGGACTATCACAACGCTGCTTACCACAACGGTTCCAAGTGCAGACACAAAGGATGAGTGAGGAATTCAGTCGAAAGATGATTTAATGTTTTGCAAAACAATAAAGAGGATTGCGGAATTTGAAGCGGGTTGAATGGTCCTGGCTGGGGAGCGGGATAGGGCGAGCAATCATGACACCCATTGAATGCCTGAACCGTGCCAGCCTTTCAGTTCTAGACGCCACTCATTTGTTATACGATGTAGGAAATAAACAAGTACACAGGAGAAAATTCTTTTAATGGAGCGGAATGTCTATTGTCATGGAAGGGGAACCAGAGCGGACAATCGAATGGGTGGAGGTGCCGGAGGGAAAAGACCAGAGCAAAGTAAGAGCTGACAACGAAGAGATCAATTCGAGAAGTCGCACGTATAGAGGCAACATCAGGGGGAGATCTTAGAAAGAACACTCATTACCGGATATTGAGTTAGCCTGATTTTTCATCTTGCGAGATCACTGTCATTACAAAGCTGTATCAAAGCAATATATGATAATAATTTTGCATTTTAATACGTCTGCAATAGTGAGCCTAGGCCTATTCTAGCCCGAACGCCAACGAGGAGTTACTGTGTTTTTCGTATTCACGAGAGCACCGATGACGAAGAAGTGACTACAACTGGGAATTGGCCTATTAGTCGTCGAAGTAAGCCATCCTGCAAACACGGCCCAATAGCCGAGATACACCAAAATCGGTCTCAAGTCTTTGATGGCCGCATATTACGTATCGGCGGTATTACTACTTTTGGTGGAATAGATAGGCGCATTTCGCTCTGAAATGGTGGTGGCTGTGATTGTAAGCGATAGTTGATAAGATGCAAAATTTCAAAGGACTTACTGCTAAAGGGCTGTCCGTTGCAGTTGGCTTGTACTGAATATCATGTCCGTCTTCCCTCGGGGCTTTCTCGATCTCTGGTGGTGGCAGTTTAAATACGCCGCCCTGTCGCCGCAGCCGTTTCTCTAGGAACGGCAAGAACGATAGACGTGGATCAAGCTCTGCAGGCTTAGCAGATTGATCAACGTTGAAACTAAGGAGTTTTTGTTGAGTTTGACTGTATATTTCACTATCCGCAGTCTCTGACACACAGATCGTAGAATAATCACTCTCTGACCTTTCGTCAATGTCCATAGGATGTCCTGTATTTATATCCTCTTTGCGCCATGTATATTTGATGGGTTGATTAGAAACTTGGACATAATTTGCGCAGTCTTCTTCAGCTGGATCTGATTCCGACATTTTCAAAAAGTGCCCAATAATATTACCCATCACCAAAATGTGCGACAAAGTATCTGCTGGGACAGAAGGGTGTTCAATCTGGGTCTGCACCTCTTCAGACTGCAAAGCCATGTATGCGCTCAAAAAAGGCTTACCTGCCCTCCACACTGGGCAGTTTAATATATCATGCTGAGTATTGTCGTTTGTGACGGCTTGATCTAGATCTGCCTGAACTCTATCTCGTCCCTCTAGCTTGAGGGTCCGAAATCCGAGATCATATGCTCTTTGTTGAAATCGCTGTACAGCGCTGCGCTGAACCTGTCCCACTAATCGACGGTCATCCTTGCCACAGAGCGGGGATTCGTAGCTAAGCTCCGCGAAGTTCTGCATTGCGAATACAAGGAGTCTTTTGTACGCGATGTAAAACGCGTCTTTGCCTAAATGATCGTTTGTATAGTGGCACTCATCTCCAGTCTCGCAAATATGTCCGTCGCTTGGTTGGAAATGCCTTTTGAGCACATTCCTTAATGTCGGCTGGTTTCTGCGTCGGGATCGATCTGGCGCGACAAATTTCCAGATGGCCCTAACTGCGGGTGAAAAATACAGCATATCCTTGTGGAGTGTCTCGATGCTTGAAATACGCCGCTTTACTGTGCACACGCTTTGCTCTAGCCTTTGTCGTTCTCCTTTGTCAGTAATTTCTGTGAAAACTTTGTTTGAGCGAAACAAGTCCCGGATCGCGGCAAGGTCCTCGTGATGAGTTGGAAAGAGTTTTTCCAGTCGACGAACAGTATCCACATCAACAGCGTTAGCGAAAGCATCCACACCTAAGGTGATGAGATCCCAGGTTTCATATACGAATCCGAGATAATGGATGACCTCTTCATCGCAATGCAAGGCCCTATGCTTATGCAAATTGCCAAGTTGTAGACCATCCCATAGACCGGGAAACCGGAGGAGTCTGTTTAATGCCTGCACAATCTCAGTTTTCCGCAAGAACTTCGTAAGAATGTCTTCCTTGCACTTGCTGATATGACTTAGCCATCCCTTTCGATCTGTTTCTGCTGCGTCTGGGTTCAGCTGGATCTGACGATAAACTTCACCGGCTGTATATGGCGCTTCAAATGAATAAGAATTCGCAACACTCTGGACAATCGAATGAAATCGGCTTTGTTCTGTGATCAGATCAAGTCAGCGGCTATGTCATTAACAAATGTTATGAGAGTTGCTATAACCTTCTTGCACTTGGCAACAATACAATCGTACTGTCCATTGGAACTCGGGCCCTAGCACTCGCTCCGCTGCTTTAGCGCGTTGTCGCCCGCCCCTGCAACGGAGTTTAATAGTGGTTGGGAGAGTTGGCGGATCTGCACTCCTCAACCTGCCTGCAAGCACGGATTGTAACTTTTTATATGTGGCGTGATCAATATCAGCCAGAATTTGGTTGCGTAATATGTGCGGATGGCAACCGATATTTCGAAACAGGCGTTCTTTTTGCGTGATATTGTACTCTTTGGGCAATCGACCATTATTGAGAGACTTTGGGAAGGCGAGACAAGAAATAGGGGCTTTAACTACACCGACCAACCAAGGAGAAAGCAAATCCAAGTCCATCATAATGAAATATGAGCGACCGATACAGGAGTGCACATTAGAAGGGAGGGTAAAAAAGAGTAGAGATTTATTCGTCGAGGACCTATTTAATCAATTCTATTGTCTTTATCTTTATACAGTATAAGGAATTGCGCTCGGGCTAAATTAGAATTAAGATATTAAAATTTCGGTCGGATCGACAGCATGCGTTGGCCCCAAGCTGCACAGGATTAATCAAAAGTACGCCTAATGTCAGATACGTCAGAGGCGAAAGTTGCCACCTGTTTGCCACGAGGCTTAGCAATCAGCTTCTAGCTGATTCTATACAGAAGAGAAAGGGTATATAAAGCTTGCCCTGAAACCTCAAGACAGAGCGGGCAGAAACACATTACAAAAAATACAATTTTCACCCTAATATTTGACACCTAACGTTACATTTCTTAATAATAATTTCTGTCAGATGTGACGGGTAGCCAAGAGGTGTGTGCCTGAGGCATCAATATGTCCGTCATGACAAAACCAGCCCCCCAACAGGAGGGGTCGCACTAGAGAACCAAGACAAGACATCATCACAATACACACAGTGACCACCCCATCAATTGGACCATAATTACACGTCCCATATACCTAAAAGGGTGATAATCTGACAATTAAGAGTCTCACTGCCTCCGGTATAGTAGGTGTGATAGTAAATTGCAACGATGGATTGACATGTGACAATGGCAAAATAGGAGATTCCCGATCGACGAATTTGTTGAGAGCTTTTGTTGAGGTGTCACTCAATGAGATCGGTGGGGCCGACTCTTGCCAATCTGGATGTCATACTTTATCATCATGAGCCGATCTGTCCCAGGAACGACTGATGACCTTTCCCGTTGTGGGAGACCATCGGTTTGTTCCCATCCTTCAGCCGGACAGCGTACGAGAACAACCCGGTTGCCGTGGGGGTCCTTCCGTTCGGGAGAGTAATGCCGGATGCGGCAAGGACTTGGGCAAGCCATGGACCGACAGCCAAGACGATCGATCTGTGCGGTTACTGCTTCGATCGTTCTCGAGTACCGGTAGTCGAATGTCGAGGTGCAGGTGTGGGTGTGGGTGTGGACGGTGAGGGTGCGCGAATTCCGAGTTCGACGGGCAACGCTGTCTTACCCGCACAGCAGACGGGCGAGTGAGAGGACTCGGCTACGGGGCACCTGCAGTCGACAATGACCAACTGTGGAACGGATGAGGATATTGAATGAGCTCCTCCGTGTGCACTCCGATGTGACAGCGGAGCACCCTGGTCACCCGGGGGCGCCTCGGCTTTTTCGGGGGTGCCAGCCCCGCCCCCGCCGTTGAACGGCCGGAGCCGACGCTCAATCCCGGCTCTTGTGACCGGCTCGTGAAGGAGGCACTGATTTCAAGTCCGGTGATTTCAGTCTTGGGAGTTGAGGCACAAGATGAAGAGACGGAGTATTTTGTCTCAACAGATCCCGCGAGGGACCGCACTTCAGTGGGTTGGTATGCAAAGAATTATTAAAAGGATATAACGTGGTTGGACAGTCAGCCGCGCAGGACACATGCCCGCGCACTTTTGCTAACTCCGCCAACTTTAGCCAGCCCTGGCACCCACCTAGTGCAATAGAATCAATAAAAGTTGGCACCAATTGGTGCCAACTGGTCTCAATTGCTCAATTTCAATCGACTTAGTCAATTTAGAGACGTTAGCGTGGCTGCAGTGCCAGTCTAAAGTGGCCGACTTTTGGTGGGAAAATCGGCTTCCCCACCAAAATGGAGCATTTCAACCATGCAGAATCAACCTCAATCTACACCAGCCAAATCAACTATTTTGGCGGTCCGACGCGGTCCGCTTAAGAATGTACTATTATACACTCTGAATCTGACTGACTAGACTCTTCTGCATCTTTCTCACAAGTTCTTGCGTTATGCCCAGTCTCGCCGCAGTTGCCACATCGTCGTTTGCTCGGTCCGCCGCGGTCCGCCTCCTCAGCACCACCAGCCATTTCACCAGCCGGCCGCTTCCCCTTTTGTTTTTCTTCAATTATCACCTGAGATTCCTCAATACTAAGTGCCCCTCCAAGCTGGACCCGACTTCTTTTGGCCCTCCGGCGCTTGGCGAGCCCAATATTAGCCTTCTCAAGGGTACGGACCCGATCATTCAAAAGAGTAATCTGATGCGCCATTGCTTGTGCACCCTTTGTAAACTTCTCAATTGCCTGGATAATTGGTGTAGGGGAGCTGCCCTGATGGGCTGAGATCTTGCCCTTGATAAAACTTGATTGCTGGACAGTCTGGTGGGCATTGGAAGGTGTTTGTGATTCCCATTTCGATGGTGACACAGGGAGGGATTGTACTGGAGTTTGTAGGCGGACATCCAGCTTGGAAATGACAGAATCTGGGTCCCATGGAGAAATTCCAGCCCCTCTGAACCCAGCTTTCATGTTTTCTTCCGTAAAGACCTTGTCGTGGGCTGCCTTAAACGCAATGAAGAACTCGGACTTGGTGATGTGGTTGATGGAGGCCCGGATGAAGAGGTTGATCTCATCGCCGTATGCACGCTTCAATAGCGAAAATAATGCAACATCCAATGGCTGGAGTAGATGAGATGAATGTGGTGGCATGCTAATAGGGATAATGTTGTTTTCCTTGCAGTACTGTTCGAACTCTGCTGATACATGGCTCTCGTGTCCATCCAGGATGAGCATCCGGTATTTGCCCATTGTTCGCTTAATTGTATGCTTATTAAAGTGCTGAATCCATTCTAGACCAGTCTTGTTATCCGTCCATCCATTTGGAGTAGGCTTGATTACCCAATCGGCAGGAAAACCCGACTCTGTGGTCCAGTTTGCAAGGTGGTAGGCGCCTTGGACAATGACGAATGGCGGGATACACCAGCCCTTTGCATTGATGCATTCAATAGCTGTTGCCCATTCACGGTTTCCAGGCTGTATAGATTTAGCCTTTCCATGCCGATCAGAGCGTGTAACAACCAGGGTTGAGGTTATCTGGCCCATCATGAAGCCAGTTTCGTCGAAGTTGTAGAGATCGTCATCTGTGATCCCATACTTGGCCATCATGTTGCGAAGTAGTCGGAACCAGTTTCCAATGACCTCAGGATCTTCGCAGAGGGCCCTCTGGTAGTCGTAAGGCCGAGAGAATCTTGTTTTCAAGCTTGGTTGTGCATCCACAAAGCGTCGTGCCCATCTGGTGCCAACAGGCTTGCCATCACGCGACGCCAGCAGGAGGTTGGCCATATCTTCCACACCAGAAAGTCGCATTGGGAATCCTCGTGCATCTTGCTCAATGATATATTGAACAAGTGTTTGCTCTTCAATTGGGTCAAGTTTATGCTTCTCGACGCGTGATTCTTCACGCCGGGGTCGGTTGTTCATCCTGTCACGTAGAGTAGATTCAGGGATATGAAAGATCCGAGCAGCCTGACGTCTACTCAAGGGTTTCTTTTGGTTTTTTTTAGAATTCTCGATTGCTTGAAGTGATAGTTTGATTTTATCTTCTTTCGAGTAGATTGGCATTGTGGATGTTGATTTCTAGCGTGTTGAATATTTAAGTAGGTAGAGTGATGCGAGACTGACGCGAAAAATGGGGACGCGATTCGCACCAAAAACAAACCCGCTCACCAAAACTTTAAGTTTTCAGACTAGCACTGCAACCCCACCATGCCTCCAAATTGACTAAATTGATTAGAAATAAGGAATTTAAATCAGTTGGCACCAATTGGTGCCAACTTTCATTAATTCCTTTGCCCTAGGTGGGTACCAGGGCTGGCTAAAGTTGGCGGAGTTAGCAAAAGTGCGCGGGCATGTGTCCTGCGCGGCTGACTGTCCAACCACGTTATATTTTTTTGGCATACTTAACATTCCCTCTACCCTTACTCTAAAGAATCAGGGGGGAAAAGGCCCCAAGGTGTTGCTGAATTGTTGTTCCAATCCCGAAACTACCTTTATGATGAACGCATAAGAAGCCTGTAACCCCTCGTACTGACGGAAGCAAGGCAGAAGCGGTCAACAGAATATTTCCAACCGAAAGCCCCCGCGTTACAGTATCTGCTGTCGCTATTGGATCGCCGTTCTTTCCCCGAGTCCAAAATTCACGTTACAGTATTGTACAGTAGCTATCGTGGGGCATCTCGTGCTTGTACTTACAGCCCTGCTGAGTGAAGGCACAGGTACCATCGTGGATCCACTTGTCACAGTAGATCTTCTCGCGGCGGGCGCTGCTGACAGCGTCGCCGCCACCGTGGTACTGGTCACAGGGTTGAAAGCCACTCCACTCAATCCACTGGCTGCTCGAGTGGAGTGGGTAGATTATAATCCACTGAATATCTCAGTATAGTGGATCCACTGGAGGCTTCCGTGGATTATGGCGGATTGGGTGGATTGGCAAGTGCCTCTATTTGTAATGGTGAATCTATTCCCGGACCCCTTCGCCCACCTACGCCCCTTGTTCCGACTTCCAAGTGAGACCTATCTCCAACTGGCTTCCATCTCGTCTTGAACACTCGCCACCTCAGTAAGCCACTTTGTTGCCCACCCTTCAAGCTGTTGATCTGACATCGGAGCCAATTCGAGATTGACTCTTTCTTCATCTATCGAGATAAAGAAGGGATCTAAATCATGAATAATACCCGCCCTCAGCCATGACCGCAATACCTGGCACATCCCGATAATCTGGGCTTCAAGTTGGTGGCGCAGAGGGCTCACCATCCGACCTGCTGCTGAGAAAAGACGCTCACACTCAGCAGACATTGGTTGTATCGTGAGAAAGTCAAGCGCCATTCGCGATAAGTTGGGATACTTGAATCGCTTCTCGTGCCAGTAAGCGAGAGGATCGTCGACGGAGCCATCGCCACTTTCGCAGTGCGTAATCCAATGGAAGTATTCGTCTTCACCTGGCGTGAGGCCATCGTGACCTGCTTCTGTCGCTGTGTAGCGGTTTCGTTTAAGGTATTCCCGGAACGGATTGTCCGAAGTCTTCCGCTGCTTTGGAACTGGCTCAACGGCGGATGGCCTCTCTGTAGGTAAAGTAGCCTCCCGATATTCAAAACGCCAGACATCGTGAACGATTTTTTTCGCCTCGTCAATCCACTCGGGGCGGTCAGTCCAGTTGCGTTCAAACCATTTCCATCGGTATGCGGGATGGAGCGCCAGGCCAGTGTAGTACATGGGCGTCTCACTCAATGTCTCGTAGTACTCGTTTAATTTTTGCCAGCCCAAATTGATGTTGATCCTGAAGTGTTCAGGATCAGGGAAGTCCTTGGCGATATCCTTGAAGCGTTCAAGCTGCTCGAGAAGGAATTCGAAGCCTTGAATCACGTCCCAAATATTGCCATATGACCCAGTCCACCCACGCTTCCGCTTGCGGATCTGGCCGTCGCCTTCGAGCATCTTGATCGTGGCTTCGTAGTAACCAAGGATATCCGCAAATATCTCGACCACCTCCCAGTCCTTGTCGGATAGCTGGTTCTCCGGCTGGCAAATAAAGGGCAACGTGAGTGACTTCTTAAGACCGCCCCTTTTGGTCTTGTTTTGTTGTTCGAACTCGATTCGGTAGTGGGCAATTAGTCGCTCGATATAGTCGCGAAGCAGTAGAGCTCGTCGTATCATATACAATTGTGACAGCCATCTGGTATCGTTGTCCAAAATAACATCCAACGGCTTTCTGGCGTTGAGTTTGGGGTCAGACGACTTAGTGAAGGCTTCTTGTTGAATGCTGCGAAGCATACCAGTCAACAAGTCAGACCCGTGGATAGCTACCACAAGATTGTACAATTTGCCAGCTGGCCCCTTCTTGCGCCAAATCAAGTGTTCTGCTTCAGTGAGAGGTTCAGCCCCTGATAGCCGCCGCTCAAAAGCATCAGCATCGTGGCCAAACAGAATGGCCTTGGCGGAGAGATTCAAGGTATGTCCAAAACAGCGCCCTCGCCTGCGAGTCCCTACGAAGCCGAGCTCTCCACCAATAATCTCCATGGCGGTATCGTTGTTTTTGGCGTTGTCAAGCGTGAAATAGCCAATTTTGTCTTGGATCTGATACGATTCAATTACGTCGAGGATTTCGGCGGCGATATTAGGCCCTGTGTGCCTGGCGCTGAGTTCGGGGAGCCCAAGCGTAATCTTGCAAGGCTTGTTGTTTTCGTCCCTAAAGAAGCAACAGATACCATATAAGGCGTGTCGGTTTCCCGACCGCCAGCCGTCGAAAGAAATGTGGACATGGCCGGGCGCCCTGCACAAGGCCTCAATCACCTTGTGCTTGTGTTGTTCAAACGCGGCGACGATCTTTTCTCGAACCGTTGTGTGGGTAATATTGGCTTTAAGTTGCCGTGCCCACTTTCCGCCCACCCCCTGATTCCGCCCACCCAAATCGCCCACCCACCACGACTACCCTTCGGCTTCCTCGTCGTCTGCATCGTCGCCAGAACCCACCACGATGCAATCTTCTGGTGTTTCGGTATTTTCAGACCCTTCTTCGTCTGCTGACTCAGCCTCAATTGCCCCGGCCGCAATTTGCGCCTTCCTGATAGCCTCAATTCTCACGAACCTCGAGTTGGGACTCGTTGGGACCTTCTTCCTTTTGACTGGTGCCACGGCTTCCAACCTTGCTTTGAGCATCTCGTTTTCTCGTAGCGCCATCTTCAATTGCCAGTCTTTCTCGTCATATCCTTTTTCAACCTTCCTGAATAATAGCCGTTGCGTGGTAGCCGAGTGAGTGCCGTCGTCAAAAAAGCTGTGCAAACACCGAACCTCTCGGGATGCCCTCGGCGTCGACAACACCACTTTTTTAATGCTAATGGGTACTGGGGTGACTAATTCGAGTCTCCTCTTTCTCGTGGCGTCGTCAGATTTTGCTCTTATGGCCGCTTTCTTGGTGTTTTCAAGCAATTGGATGCTGAGAAGTGGCTTGGCCATATTGACTGGCCATAATCCAGTTGCACGCCACCCACTAAGCACATTACTCTCTTTTAGTGCTTTAGATCGTCCCTTCTGATAGCAAAAAAGAAACAACTGCTTGCCACTAATAGTGTTCTCGGTGTAGAAGTTTAGAAGGTCGGCTTCGGCTTTATACGCCACCTTTAGCGAAGCAAATACGCCCAAGTCTAGCGGTTGAAGTATGTGCGACGTATGTGGCGGTAAGTAAACAACATATACCTTATTCGAGAAGCATTCCCACATAAACTCGAAGGTACAGTGGCTTTTGTGCCCATCGACGACCAGTAAACGCCACTCGTTGGGTACTATAGGCTTCGTATAAGGAATAAAGACCTTTCTTAGCCACTCGAGGGCAACATCGTTATTCGTCCAGCCGTTTTCTGTCGCCGTAAACTCCCAATTCTCGTGACCTTTGAGGGTTTTAAACCATTGCTGCTGTACACTCTTCCCTTTAAAAATAACGAGCGGAGGGCACGCTTTGCCCGTGGCGGAGATACACTCAAGGAAGGAGGTCCACACCTTCCCTCCATTGCTCTTTCGAGTAACAAGCTTCCTTCCTTCGGGCCCGAGGACGATTCCATTAGATCCGGCGCCCTCGGCGATGCCCCCTTCGTCGGCATTATGGCGGTTTTCTGGCTTAATCTTGAGGATAACTGGTAGGCGAAGAAGGTTGAACCATGGCTTAATTGTCTCCGTTTTTGCCCCATCTACCCGGCTAAAGTGTATCTGACGGCTTCTGACACTATGAATCTCGGGGTTTCTCACGAGAAAACCTCTCAGCCACTTCTTGCCGAGCGGTGGTGGTTGCTTCTGAGGAGCGGCGATCCGCGCCGCGAAGGTCCTCATTTCGAAATGGGTCAACGGCAGCCCCAGGGTCGCCTGGTTAAGTGCAAACGAAGTCAAATTGGTTTCCTGGGTCGAGGATAACCTCATCTGCCAATTTGCAGCGTCAGAATGGCTTTGGGCGCCCTGACGGCGAGTATAAAGTGTGCTCCTCGGAACACCCCAATGTAAGGAAGCCTCCCGTGCGCCGGCGCCTGCCGCGATGGCTTCAAGTGCCGCCAGTACATCATCTTCGGTATACGGCTTCATTATAGTGTAGGGAACATGCCTGTAAAGTTTGAAGAGAAGAGAAAAAACACTCGTTGAGAAAACGCGTTTTTTGTGACGATGTGGGCCTGACGCGGTCGCGGGTGTGGAGTGGGCGGAATCAGGGGGTGGGCGGAAAGTGGGCACGGCAACTTATTGTCCAGACGAAATTCGAACCCTTGCGCGTGCTGCGTGATAGTTCATCTTGTGATCCAACAATAGAATGGCATAAATTTCTGTGACATATACCTTTTGCTTTACTGTAGTACTACATGTCTGTTAAGTACCATACTCCTGGAAGTCCTCTTGACTAGTCGAGCAAACTATGGAAACGATTTGGTCCTTTTGTAGCCTGGCTGGCAATGAAATGGACACGGACTTCATGTACCGGTACTGTAAAGCAGAGATATCATGGATTTGAGATCCAATCGAGGCGATTGGAAACCACCCAAAGTTCTATGGAGCAATGGTCAGTGGAGGCCTTGCCTTGGAAGTGGAAAAAGGCTAATATTTCGGAAGGACGTTTCAGAAGTCCGGCAATACCTGTGAATTTTCATTTCTACTTCCGCTCTCCCGCAGGAATGGAACCTTCGAGACAATAAGTCCTGATTAATCCACGAACCAGAGGGTATGCATTACAATAGCACATACTGTATTCATCCACATCGGTCTAAGAGTCACCCTACCGTCTCCGCCGTCCGCATCCCTTATTCTCAACAATCTGCCTCGTTTCTGACCTCTAGAACGTCCCCTTCATCTCAAATACATGGCCTCTTCATCCAATCGTTCACAAACTGTTCTAACCACGTCGCTTAAGCCGTCATCGTCAGTCTCTCGCCGCGAGCTCAGCATTGTCGCAGCCAACATGGACAGCAGTGGGAACGGCTTCTTCGGCTCTATCAAGGGCCCCATTAGAGACAAGCTGTCCAGGTCCCCTAGCAGCGCAACTCAGACATCTACCAGACAGCCTACTCATGGGCCTCAGCCCGGGGTTCAGCCCGTGAAGCTCTTAGCGAAGGCTACTTCTGGCCAGGGCATCAGCGCCAACCCTTTCTCTAAACCCTTCTCCACTGCCTCTCCTTCCACACAGGTGTCCCGTGAGTCCTGTCATTTCCCATGTGACCAACGCAGTTTCCGCACGCTATCCTGACACCTTCCATCAGAGAGTGAGCCTCCTCCGGCATATACCAGTGTCCCCACCGCGGGAGCCAGCGCCTACCCAGCGGCGCTATCGACGGCCCATGCTGCGCGGGATCCAAGCCACACGCCCTCCAAGTTCTCTGCCATCGCTGTTACTACACCAGAGGATCAGTATGCCTTTCTCAGCTCTTTCGACACCATCTTCCTTATCGATGACAGCGGCAGCATGGGCCGGTCCTGGCGGGAAGTCCAGTCAGCTCTCTCGTCTATCACCCCCATCTGTACCGCCCATGACGCCGACGGTGTCGACATTTACTTCCTGAACCACCGGTCGCCGTATCCTACCAGCAAGTTTGAAGGGGAAGCCACAGGCGGATACAACAACGTGAAGCACGCCGCCGCTGTGGACCGCATCTTCACCTCGGTCCGTCCCTGTGGCATGACGCCCACCGGCACGTGGCTCAATGACATCCTCAAAGCCTATCTTCGGCACTACGAAGCCGCTGTGGAGCGCGCCGGCGGAGACCCGGATTTCACAGATGTCAAGCCCATCAACGTGATCATGATAACCGACGGAGTGCCCTCCGATGACCCCGAGTCCGTCCTGCTATCCGTCGCGCAGAAGCTCGACCAGCTGGAGGCCCCGCCACACCAGATCGGCGTACAATTTTTCCAGGTTGGCAACGAGCACGGCGCGGCTGATGCGCTGCGGGCCTTGGACGATGATTTGGCTAAGATGGGCGGTGGTGTAAGGGACATGGTTGATACAGTCACATTTAATAAAAGGAACGCTGCGGGCACGAGTTCAGGTCCCTCCCTGAGCGGAGACGGTATATTGAAGGTGGTCCTCGGCGCTGTTGTGAAGAAACTGGATCGTGCTAGGATTATGGACACGGAGCGGAGAAGCCAAAGGAGCGGCAGAAGCGGCATTTTGCGTCCTTAGGAGCGAGGTTGGCAGCATCTTATGATCCCGGAGGCCAGAAAGGACCCGACGGTGGCGCTGAGCCGGAGGGTTCAGGGCAACATGTACCCCCAGTGCCCAGACCTCTATTTTCAGTATGAGCTTGCCATACATAACATTAATATTAGAGTCATTCACTACATCAAATACCATTTCGTACTCAATTGTTTGTCTGCTCAGCCGCTCGTCTCTTCCCCTCCCAGAGCCCACGCACGAAGTCTTCGACGGCTTAGTACATCCCCTCGTAGTCCTCTCGCGGATACACCACAAAAGGCCACTTTCCTTTCTTCTCGTCGAGCTATTCACCTTGCCGAGGAGCCCTTCGTACTTGGTTACAACACTATAGACGCGGAGGAGAATGAGATCATTCCACCCTCCCTTTGACTTGCTCCCGCACCGGTCACGCCGGGCTCGACACCGCGACTTAATGCCTATAACAAGGGGTCTAGAGGTAACGATTCGAAATATAATAATATTGATTTTCATATTGGCTTGCTTAGACAACATCGAGGTCGCAGGATTATTTTACCAACCTAGTTCCACAAGCACAAAGCTCTTTAGTCGGGGTGTCATTTACAAGGGCCATTACGCAATTTATTAGGGTGTACCGAGCCCGCAGGCTCAGCAGCTCTCAGTCTCGCTCAAAAATCCATGAATCTAGCAATCATACAACAACCATACAACAACCATACAATAACCATACAACAACCATATAATAACCATAAAGTACACCTATTTGAAAACGAAATCCTAGAATTTCATTAATCAGAGGATTTCAGAGATATCCTTACTTTTTCAAACGGACCAAATTTGAGTGAGTTGTGACAAGATTTGTTGAAAGTCTGCTCTAATCTGCACCAAAATCCGCCGCAATCTGCACCAAAAATGAGAGTCTAGAACAGCTCCTCTGCAACAGCATAGCAAACAGTTCCACATCAATTGAAAACAATTAAATGATTCGCTGTCTCTCACTGATTCCGGATCTGTCTTTCTTTTTAGACTTTAATTTTAACTGTGGTGTAATCTGGACTTGAATGTCCTGGTTTTTGTATGGGAAAGTGTCCAAACTGCACCAAAAAAACAAACCTTCGGTGTGGCGGGTTTTTGGCTGTGGCGGGTTTTTGGCGCCCCCTACGCCGCAGGCGTAAAGGGCAACTGACGAAGGAAGGTCTGACCCCCGGGTAAATACAGTACTTCATACTGAAAAGAACACCTTGCAGTCCTCTACATATAAAGCAATGCATTACAGATACTGGACTGTATGTATGTCGACGCAAATACACACACACACACACACACATAATTTATTAACGCCCGAGTGGCAGGGCCGAAACGGCAGCTATTGCCAGCCTATGACTACATTTCTTAGCTTTATGGTGTCCTCATAAAGGCCGATGCAGGGTATTTTACTTTGTAAACGTGGCTTGGAGAGTCAGACCATATCCTAGGCATTCGCAATTCTTCTTTCGAAAGACAGCCAGATGTCCTCCAATCTGGTAAGCAATCTGTCCCTCCTGCACGACTACCTGTATTACAGCACAGTATGTAAACTTGTTGATTTGTGATCGGCAAGGATACTAGAAGTCATATATGCAGCTTTAGCTTGTGATAAATGCGAATGTACTCGGGTTGATAAAAATTCTGTGAATATCGTGTCTAAAGCGGAAGCAATCTTCACAGGTTTAGTAGGTACAGCTCCATGAGCTCCTGGATATAAAAAACAGGCCGCTCTCCCAGGTTGGGAACTGACTTGCTTATCTTACTTGAGGATCAAGGAGTGTACTGTACACCTAAGCATAAGAAGCAACAAGAATAGCCACTCTGAGGGTGCAAATGTTGACGGCCGCGGCCGGGTGGCAGTCCAGGCTCTGGTCCACTTGGCTGCATCTGGAAGGATTCAATAAGCGATAGGCAGCAATGTTACATGATAGCCAGGACTCCACATCCCAGAATGGGACGGAGTCTCGGGGATGGTGCGATCGATGCTCAACAACGCAGCGATGGACGCCGCGTGGCGAGTTGGATGCTACTTTTGAAGGTAAGTGTCCTGGCCGGGAGGGCCAATAAACCTCTCAGTATTTGCTCTGCACTATCAAGGTAACTTTTTCTCTACACTAACCCTATTGTGTATATCCACCTGCTGCTTTCAAATCCAGAGGACACTGCGGGCCGTATCGGCCGGGCAGCTAGAGCTCGTTTTATCCGCTTCAGCAAGGTGTCGAGAACAAGCTGGCGAACAGGAGGATTTGAGCAAGGGTCGGACACATTCCCTGTCCACGCTAAACCTTATTTGTACTATTGTTCCGATCACCTTGCCGAGTACCCTAGTGACCAACGTGCAGTTTTGGTCGTGAATGCGGGCTGTGCCTCTCTACTCTTCTGCCAACAGTCTGTGCGCATCTCAATGACTGCTTTAGATGCATCCAGTAGACAGCGGACCAGTGGACGGGGTAAAAGCTCAGTACCCAAACTGACGGTCGACGCTGTAAACATGAGCTGCTGACCTCTTGCTATTATACACGACTACATCTCAAGGCTGAGCCAATGCTAGAACTTTGGAAGGGGTGGGCTTGCTACGGAACCGCAAGTAGAAAGCACTGGGGGTATCAGTGTGTACAATAAGATCAATAATGGATGATAGGGGCATCTAGATGAGGCTGGGAGGAGAGCAGGACGGCCAGAGACAAAATGGCAGGGGCGACAAGGCGGCACGGTGGATCGACCGGCTATAGCCTGCCCCTGCGTGCATCCGATGCTCCAGAGCCGGGCCGAATTGTCACTCGATGCTGATGCCAGTGTCGGGCCGTTGGATCTTTCCTGCATAATATTAAAGGAGCCTTAGGGCCCGATTAAAACAAACATTTTATTTAATTCTATTACTAGCAACCCCCCTCCCTTTAACATGGGTTTCGCTGCTAAATGTGTGCTGTTCCTGTTGGCTATCGCGCAGTGGCAGTGCTCGAGTTCTTTCACCCTGCAAATTGAGTCCTCCGCGAACGTCGAGCGGTGTCATCGCCAGGGTAATCTGAACCTTGAATTAGCCCATGTACAGACAAACGACGTTGATCGGCCTTCGCAATCGCTCCCCACAGACCTGCCAAAAAGCATAAAACCCATCACAGGTGCCTGGGGCCATGGCTGGGTTCTGACTGACCAGACCAGCGCAGGCCTGGTGCTCCGTGCCCTGCTAGCTCATGTCCGGGGCCCGGGCAGCCATCATTCAACTCTGGATTGCGGCGAGTAGTCAATGGCACGGGCAGGCGAAACTTGCATATGCAGCTACATAGCAAACAATGGAACCATCCCGGCAGGTCCAGACGGACAATGTGTAACCAATCCAGCCCTGATCTGAAATAGGTAGGCCGGAGTATGTCCAATGTGGCTTGGCGCGCATAGCGGATGAAAGAACCGACGGGCCTGACGTGGGGCGTGGGTGGGATGTAACTACAACCCGCATTGGTTCCAAGTCATGGAAGAATTCAACGGTGTTTGCTCAGCTGCGGCATCCACCAAGGAGATGTTGATTCAATGAGACTGTACAGGCGGTCATGCGAGCCTCTGCCTCTTCGTCCCCGGGGCGCCGTCTAGGTGCGCATCATCATAATCCCTGGCAGTACCGTAGCCTCCATCGACATCGGTGGATACGCATCGTCTCTTCTTGAGAGACCGAAAGATGGAATTCCAATTTCGAAAAAACAACCGCGAGCAGATCCTCTATCTTTCCCAACGTCGACAGGCGTCGTTTTCGGACCTACCTTTCGAACACATTTTGTTTTTGTCACGCTATGCGTCACTACGAGACCTGAGGTGTACGGCTCCCGATCTTCTGTCCCAAGCAGTAATGCGCGATAAGCAGTTCCCCGCCGCCAATTTTTCCCACGCGTGGGCGTGCTATCGCAAACAACTCGGGCCAGAACAGGAAGCTTTAGCTTTGTTCGGTATGCCACACAGTAGTTTTCTCCCTCATCCCACCAATTCAACGCTGACTTGAAATAGAGGGTGCGATTCACTTTGCTTCGCAAGCTTGTTCACGTAGAACCGTAGTCGTTGGTCGAGCTCCTGGTTTGTGAACTCCACGGCGCCTTGGGTCTGTGGGTGGTAAGCACTACCATGTCGATGCTTCGTGCCCGTAAGTTCGTTCAACTTGGCGAGGAACCTGGACACAAAGGGTCCCGCGTTATCGGTTATCCAGACTGCCGGCGCGCCCAAGATCCGGTACAGATAACGATAGTAACGAGCAGCAACATCCTCTGCGGTATCAGACTTCTTTCCGGGCAGGGTTGCAATGATGCGGCTGAATTTGTCGATAAAAACCCACACATAGTCATATCCGTACCGGTCCTTCGGCATATCCTTTCCGTCAACTACAACGTGCTCCCACACGGCCCCTGTGCCTGAATTAAAAAACACTATGGGTTCGCCATACAAATAATTAACGTGATTACACCGACTAACTTTATCCTTGCAAATGTCTCACTTCGGTAGCACGGGCTTGCAGGGCAGGACGGGATACGCGAAAGGAGGGGCAGGGCGATAATACGCAGGTAAGATAAAAGGCAGAGATGGCCTCCAAGGCTGAAAAAGCGCGGTATGAGGATCAGACTAGCATCGCTACTATGGTATAACCTTCCTGCCTGATTCCACTTTTCTTCCACTCCAAGCCTTCCCATGGACCTACCTACGTCGCCAATGTCCACCCTTAGTCCTAGCTCGCCTACAACATCATGGTCTTCCAGCTATAGCTCCGCCCCAACCCTTGCTGATAACAGCAGGGCGAAGATTGCAGAATCAGCAGCCTTAGCATCCACCGTCCTAGCTAGGGACACCCAAAGGGTTCAGTTATTACTAGACTTAGGTATAACGTTAATAAGGCCACATACCTGGGTTTTATTCGATGCATGTCTTTGCGGCCTGGAAATGCTATATGTATTACTATTTGGTAGTAATATTGATCTCAACATTCCTCTTACCCAAGGTTGGGGCGATACGATTCTCCATTTCCTCCTCCGGACGCCTCAAGAACGGTTTGAAGACAACAAGGAAGACATTATAAGACTTTTAATACGTACTGGTGCCAGCCCGTTCCGATGTAATCAGTTAGGAGATACAGCTTCCATCTCCTAGCAGGAGATGTCAGGCCGACAGAGGGGCATAGGCTTCTAAGGCTGCTCAGGAGCGCAATCGCACCCTTGGACTGTATCAGCATGTGCCGCTTCTCGAGTCCATCATGCCTGGCCTCCGCTCAGGTCTGGAGGTGAGGTTGACCATGAGCCAAGGCTTGGGCCGAGGAACGGGTCTCCACGTACTTAACATGAGTGGTCGGGTACCCGCTTTCTGAGCCGGCCTTCCGATTCGACCGTTTTCTAGCGTCTAAGTCCTCATGGCATCGTAGATAGTTGTATCTATTGAAGGGGTAATGCTTTTAACAGTGACCTTCTAATCTAATTCTGTATTAGTGTGCTGTCGGAAATCTTAGTTGGGCTGTGCGTAGTCTGCCCAGCTTGTTTATCAACTTGTAGCTATTGCGAGACACAACTCGTAATCTGACGCGTCAAGCACTATATTCAAGTGCCTTCGCGTGGCTCCGGCCTTCCACACACGAACACAAATTGCCCGAATTAGACAATGATAAAAGCCGCCCATATCCCACACTAGCACAAGATCTTGTTCTACTCAAACATGGCATCAAAGGTGCAGGAGAAGGAATGGAAGTGTATATTCTGCTATAGGTTATGAAAGAAAGAGCGGCTGTCACTACTCAGCCCTTATGACAAATCCTGTAGGTGTTTAGCTTCGATGGCTCCTGGGAAACCTTCGGGCCAGGTGCAATACAACTAGGCAACCTGGGACAGCATAGCCTTCATCTCCGTCGCTCGCTCCACAGGTAGTAAAACCACGATTCGAGCACATTCGTCCGCAGCCCTCGGTATGATCATCGAAATACATTTTGTGTATTACTCTTGCCTGAGACGCTCTTCCTGATATACCGGACCAGATACCACCGCTTCTGTTAAAGTGCTGCCAAAGACGAGGGGGATAATATCTGTGCGGCAGCATTCGAGCTTTGATCTTGGTTCAGGGAGCAGCCGCGTGTGCCCAATACAGACGTACCAGATCCCGGCGTCGTGCTCCAAGCAGACCCCAAACAGCTCATTAGCTATTCTTTCGGTCCTTTTAAGCGTCACATCAATGTTGAAATAGGCAACCCGATCATCCTGTGTAGGTGCTAAGGATACAGCGGCGGCCAATGTGCCATCCAGCTTCGATTGTCGCACGATCGCTCCTGCCAGGTACTCGGGGAAAAAGAAGTTGCAGGCAGTGATACAGGCTTCATCCATACGCCAAGAGCGATCGTTCTCATGCAAGTCGTCCTGCTGCGTCTGAGAGCTGCTGTCGTCACTTTGTTCAAGTCCTGCCCCGTCGGAGGAAGTCTTTCGTACTTGATTGCGAGTAATGTGGCGCTGACGACTTTTCTTGAGCCATTGCTCCATGCGCGCTGCGTCGGGCTCCAACGCTTTCTTAAGCTGGTCTGCAGCTGCCTGGCGATCTGTGACAGACAGTTGATCGAGTTTTTTGACTAACTTCTTTCGCAGAGACTTGGCGGGTCGTTTCCTTTTGCCCTCCGCTATGTATTTGGTGAACAAATAGGCCGCGCAAGCTGGCAGGCCACCGTGGTCGAGGAAGATTTGTTCTGTGGAGTTTGTGTGGGCTTTGTCCACGTCGACTAAACGTTGCGGAACTCCCCTGGGGCCTTGGTGCGGGTTCGGATTTCATGGAGAAGTAGTTTGACTTGTGCTTGAGTGAGACACATTATGGAGGAAGTTATAACATCAAACAAGTGGATTTATTGGGCTGATCACGGGTTCCAAAGGGATTAGACCTCCTTTATGTGCTTGCCAGGACCTACCCGTGCACCCTTTGCTCGCAGTCGTTCTTTCACTTTACCCTTGCAACACCACACCACTCCCAGGGGCAGTCCCAGTTGGGAATAGAGTACGCTGCGTGTGTGTGGCGCGTGCAGAGAGAAAATGCATGGTGTGGATGGCTTTACTTCCTTTGACCAGTCGTGTTTGAGCTAGACCATGGCTAGGTTCACGACACAATTTCAGCAGGACTCACAGCCTAGGATCAAACGGACGATGCAATACAATGGCTGACCACTGTCCACACACACCTGAAAGTATAATTCATCGGGGATGCCGGTTCACTGCCCATGACTATGGCCGGGGAATCTCCTCGCTAAACAGGTTTCTGGGGCCAGCTGAGCGAGATGCCGGCTCCTACCTGGAGAAAGTACTGTACGAGATTTTGGACGCCGGTCTGTCATTCAAGTTCACGGCGGGCATTCATCTAGACCAGGTGCTCATGTCCAGTGGCTGGATATCAACCAACTGGCTCTAAGATCAAAATCACTTCTAACGACCGCTGCCCAGGAGGCGGAAATGAACTTAGGAGGCATCGCTAGATACGCGCCAACAGAAGCACAACGAGGTGGCGTCCGGTGGATGTTGTGGAGGTGCATATGACCTCAAATACCATCTCAACTTGTGGCATCTCCCAGTTCGCTCCACGGTTCTCCACAGTACAGGAATCCATGGCAGGATTGAGAGGCTGATTAGACCAGGCCATAATTATCGCAACCCGAGGCCCGTCTCCGTCTCTCCTCGGATGTTGTTGCCAATCAGGTTCTGGTATTCTCAGTACACAATAAAGGCTATGAGGCGTATCAGCTACTTACGAGGACAGTCTCTATCGATAAAGAGTGGCTCAGGAATGGTGTCTGGATCAGTGACCGTCGCGTTTGCGCTTTCCAAATAAACCAAAGAAGACATGTTGGCGTGATTTTGAAACCAAAGGCCGTAGCCGAGTTGGTAGACTTTGACTTGACCTAGATCCTTTCGGGCTTATTCCTCAGTGGAGGAAGGATATTGGGCTCAGTGCAACTGCCGGGCAGGTCCAAACTCTTGAATATGTTGGTTTAGAAGAGCAGAAGGGAAGCGTTTGGGGGAAGGGACCAAGATGAGGCCAAGCAGAGAAGCAGAAAACGGAAGGCCAGGTGATAGAGCCCACCTGTCCCCCTCCCCACACCCTTCCCCGAGCCATGTCCCATTTTGAAAATACACCCTTGCACAGTACACTGGGATCGTCGAACCCTTATCTCCCGCATCTGGAGACTTGCAGGGCAGGGCCTCCTTGCAAAGCATCGCCTTTACCCAGGTGCTCATGCACACCTTTCAGGATTAGCTCAAACATCCGAGGGAGCCACCTTCTCAATCCATCGCATTCTGCAATGTTGATATAAGTACTCTTCCTACCTTCTCAGCAAAAGACCCCATAAACCTCTACTCTCAGATTGCCCGCATCACATCCTTTGAACGCAGCCGCTCCAGCCCAAAACAACAGCTCAAAATGCATGACATAGTGTTGCAGAAAGACTCCAAGATATGGCGTTCTTGGTACATAGTTGCATTTTTATCAACTCTTCTCTTGATGGCACTCCATATTCTTGTCATGATACTCGAATTGTACAAGAAACGCAGAACCCCACCACACGAAAGACCCAAGGTATCTTTGCTAATACAACATCACGACCTTCATTACATTTATTGGGCCGTGCGTGTACCGGCCTATGTTCTGGGTGTTGTGCTTTTTGCACTGGGATACTTCGAACCGGTGTTCGGGATATATGCTATAATGCTGGGAATCTACTACAGTCTATCAGACGAGGTATGTCGCTACACCGGAAGAAATTTGACAGATTAACTGATTCCCCTAGTCGTTTTTTTTCATTTGCCTTTGGCGCGACTCATGGAAGAGATGCAAGATGGCTGGGGCGATTGCATATAATAATGTGGTACTTGGCCTCCTCGTCGGGAGTGTCCCACTAGCCCAGCAGTGTCCATTTGAGGCCAAGATAGTTGTCTTGGTTACGTTTTCCATCTGTCGCCTGTGGTCCATATGGGAATGCTGGTCATTTCGGCAGCGGGTGCCTCGGCGATGGATTAACGGCATGCTGGTGGTCATGGTGTTCTTCCCAACTGTGTGGGTCGCCATGCTCATCGAGGAGTACGGTTGGTTCTTGCTGGTAAGAAATGCTGTGTGATATACGGAGATTTACGGCTAATTAATACTGCAGACTGTATACTTGTCATGCGTTACCTGCGAAGTCTCTTATTTTCGAAAGCTTTGGGTCCTCGGCCCCCGTGAATATTGGCGAAAAAGCCAGGGCGAGCCTTCGAAGGCAGGAGCTGGCGTGACAGGAGCTGGCGTGACAGGAGCTGGCGTGACAGGAGCTGGCGAGACAGAAGCTGGCCGGTCAGACTCGCTGACGTGTCTTTGTTGCGCCAAGATGTTGTTGAGGGCTGTCGAGGCTGTCGGCGCCATTGCTATCTCCTCCACTTGCCAACTCACAATGCGGCGTGCTCTCCCGGGGCGTGCCGTCCTCCGGCGGACAAGGTGTTGGGGGCAGGCTGAACTGGGTGTAGGTTGGGCCTCGGCCTCGGGCGGCCGCAGCGCCAGAGATCTCTTCTCAACCGTGCCGCTTGTGGCGGTCTCTGGAGTGGATGCTCGCCCCGGCTCACACGAAGCACCGTCAACAGGAACTGGCGGTTCCTGCTCCACTTCAGGAGGGCCGGACAAGGCAAGCGTTCCCGACGGCGCTGCGGCCGAGGGCGGTGCCGAAGAATGCTCCAGGCTATGTCCCTGCTGATGCGTTTGGGTCGATGCAGACTCGCCGTCGGGGCTAGCTTCTTCTGTAACAGACAGCTTCTTCGCGTCGTCATCGTCATCGTCGCCGGACGCAGTATCGGAACCCCTACCCGCTTGCTCGCGTGTCAGCTCGGAGGACTCGATTAGAGATGCAGGATTCGGATACACACCGGCACTGGCAACAACCCTTCTTGTGGCCTTAGCGAGCTCGTCAAGTGACGGGAGAGGAGTGTCGGATTGGCCATCGTCGAGATCGCTATAATCGGACTCGTTATCGCTGGAGATCAGGACCGCATCGTCCTGGGAGGACCCGCCAGTCGCCCGGTTTCGATTTAGGCTCGCAGCCTCTGGACCTACCGCCACCGTATCAAAGGGGACGTCTGCCATTACGTTGCGAGGGCTGCAGCCGAACTGTAGGTGGTAAAGATGTCAATAAGAGCGATTCCGCAGGAAACACACATCTGATGCAAGTGGAGCGCCTTCGCGGCTGCGGGCATGGGGACAGCGGTGGAAATATACTGCGTGGAAGGCCTCCACCACTGCACCAACAAGAAGCTCCTTTTGGCCTTCCGCTGCCCCCCCCCCCCTCCACCCATGCTCACGAGAGGGTGATAAACCATGTCCAGTCGCGAGCCGCCCAGCCAGGAGGCAGGAGCGCGTCGACTCTCACAGGACCCTCGTGTCCCTGCCAATCAAGCATCTGCCGAGACAGAAACGAGACAGCCAAAGGAGCCTGTTCTTTCGGGATATCGTTGCGGCCGCGAATCGCGTCCTGATCCGCGGACACATGGGCGACGGCAATTCCAGAGTGTGTCCCACGAGGGTCAGCCGATGAGACACGGGCACCTGTTGGTCCTCTTGCTCTGCCGTCCTGCGCCTTCTGCATGAGCTCGTCCCACCTTCGTTATCGTTGATTATAGTCTTATTTGCTGCCCTTTAAGCAAGCTAATCTATATAGACAAGGTCTAAGGTGGGAATAGTACGAGTAATACTGAGGCCCGATAGTCTTAGTGTTAGCAACTATAATAAGATTAATATTCTAGCCATTTATACTAGTAGTTGATCTTTGTAACAAGGTTGATATTATAAAAAGTATATTATAATTAAGTAAATATATAGACTAAACATATTGTATTTAGTTAAATTACGTAAAGTAATTAAGTATATGCGTTTTAAATAGTTGGACACAAATGCCCGAGATTAAGCGTGATAAAGTAGCGAAATTGCTAGCAAAAATGGCCTATATTAATATTAGGCTCTTTAATAGCACTACCTTATATATCTACAGCTATGGTAATATATATGTAGCATACGAGCTTGGAGCGGTAATATAGGCTGCTTATAATTTAAATCAATGGTTAGTTATCTAATATATTTAAAAGGATTCTACTAATTGTAGTAAAGAAGCTTGTTGTTAGTATAAACTTGAAAATTAAAGTAATTTGCCTCTATATCTTGTAGGATTCTTTTTTGTTATTAGTTCTACTCGTTTAGATAATAAATTCTTTATATTTTTACGAAGCTTTTTATTCCCGCATTAATAGATTAGGTATTGGTACTTTTCGAGATCTAAACAACTAAAGCTAACCGTATATAGTAGGTTGAGACACTAAAGTCTAGGTTGAGGCCCCTAAGTTTTAATAATTTCGCTACAGGGACCTACTAGGACCTATAATATAAAGCTTACATATTAGCAGGAAAATAAGGAGGGTATTAAAGGGTCTTTAATACTTCGGCAAACTTACACATATAGCATTAACTCTAGTTACCGCTAGATAGAGACAATGCGGGATAGTCGACCTAGCTTGTCGAATTTTTGTTAGGTAAATTAACAGCCAATCTATCTACTACTCGATATGGTTTACAAAATAAACAAAATGACAGCTTATATAGGTAGATAGGCTTTGCACGAAAAGGATAAATTTAAAATTGCAAACGGGGCCTGTGCTTCTGTAAAGCTAATGAGTCTTTTGAAAGACAAGTGCTTCGAGGCTTTGATGCTGTCGGTATATTAACAGCCTTACTTTTGATTACCTCTAGGGTAGGCCTTGGCTGTGGTTGATGCAATTAAGGCACGACTAGGAGATATATTTGGGTGGTTCTTGCAGGTTAGGTTGACAAATCCTAGTATTGCTGGCTCTGTCTTTTCCCTATCCTAGACTGCTCAACCCGAGTACTATCGAAAGAGTGATACGACCTCCAACGCTAACTCACGACAGTCACCCCATGACGTACTCTCACCAAGGTCAACTTTCACTTCACTCGACCTGGTTCCCCAATACAAGCCATGTCATTTCTCACGCGGTTTACTCTTAACAAGGCATCGCCGAACCGGCCCATGGTCTGAACGTTCACCTAGTATTCCCACAGAACTAGTAGCTAGTCAGTCTCGTCCACCTCAGTACAGTGACTTCTGGTATTGCTTTTCTTTACCATGACCAGTGTTCCAGTCTGCAACGGCGAAGTCGAACTCGTTATTAGTTTCATTCATGCCAGTTTCTGTCTACAGAATGAACTATTGTAATTCCAACGCGCCGGACAGGATGTGCAATTCGATGCTTTGGTGCTGGTGCCATTTTCCTTTATGACGACGATATCCCATTTTTTGTCATCGTTATAGTCTGTGAGAGCAAAGTAAAAGTATGCAGCCAATGTTTCGTGCAGACCAGTTCCTGTTTGGGTGATGAATGTCTTCAATCCTGAGGCTCCAGAAAGGATGTTGACTTCGGTGCTGTTGCTGCTAGTGCCGCTCCCCTCCCCATATATGATTAGTACATATACGCCGATAATGCCTAGCAGACTATACAGCGTTATCTTCTCATTTGCTTTCCGCCATATTGTATTCTCAGCCTGGCAGAGCTGTGTGGAGTACGCCGGCCAGTTTCTGCGGGATGTCACAATAGGAAGATCAAGGTGAGTCAGAGTGGAAAGCTAAAACCTAGCTTTTCGGCCGTATCATAGTTTCATACAGCATAAACCTTATTTCTACAGTATATGATCGCTTTTGCGGTGGCAAATCGGTGCCTAGTCTACTTCTCGTCTCCGCCACAGAATCAACGACTGGACCTTTGGCTTCGGTCATGCAAGGACATCTGTACCTCGACAAGGGCGTCAGTGCAGAGTACCCATGATCAAGCCTAGGGGTAGGCATAGAGGTCAACAGAGTGCTAGATAGATCTCGTCCATTACTATATCGGAACAATACTTCTGTCCCCTGTTTCCCCAAGACATTGGTTGAAGACCTCTATCCCCGGGCCGTCATGAATGCTATCAATCCACATGACTTGCCTCAAATTATTCTTTACTTCGAACCACGTCCTCCCTAGACTGTCCCGGATCAGAGGGCGCAGTCTTTGCAGAAGCCAGGTCTGATCAGGGCCTCGGAACACAGACGTTGCCCCCACCATCAAGGCCCAGGCGAAGAGATAGCTCTCTCCAGCGGTGCTGGGCGTAAAGGCCATGCAAGCTTGTCGGAGTTGGTTGGCCAGACGCGGGTACTCGAATTTGACACCAGGAAAACCCCAGAAGATAGTTGTCAAGAAAGCGAGGAGTGATAACCGGAGAAGCTCGGGGAAAATGTCGTTGTCCTCAAATTCGAGCATGAGCAGCCGGGATTGAATGTATGTTATGAGATCCTCGAGAGACATCTCCCGTATCTTGTGACCGGAATCGTGGCTATCGTTGATAAGCTGTGAGAGGTCCTGTACATCCTTCAAGATGGCATAGAGCCTCCTTTCTAAAGTCCGTACCACAGGAGCGCGAGCGGGAGAAGCAGGACGCGTCAGATGGCTTGAGCCGGGCAAGTTCAGATGAACTGTCGAAAGCTGAGTCAAACGACGCAGCATCTTGGTGAAAGGCTAGATTCGCGCCGGTGCAGATGCTGTGGACTAGACCAGTTCTTCCGGCGTTGGCAGGTCAGCGATTGGCCGGAGCCTGAGAAGCTGAATATAAGAGAGAACTAGCGACTTACCGGTGAAGTTTGGATTGAAGCAGAGGGTGACTTGCAAACGATTCTATGCCACCACGCAGGTCGACGATTTTCTTGAGACCCATCACGTGCATGTGGGCGGACTCTACGTCTCCAAAGGACTCAGCGATCAAGGCCAAGGCCATGACGACAATGGTTGTCGAGTCGGTCAGTGCAGTGTTCGGATCAGATAGTTGCTTGTTAAGCTCGTGAATCATCCTGTAGGCGTGAAACTCCGTCCTCTTACTCTTCTGCCCCCTCAAACTATCCAAAGAAAAAGACGTCATGTAAAGGATGGAGTGCAGGTAGGCCAAGTCGAGATGGGCCCAGTGAAACCAGTATGTCTTGGGAGTGTCAGGGCGAGAGTACCTCACGATCGGGTACATTTCATCTTTCATGTACGAAAAATCTGGAGGACAGAAGGCGTCAGGGGCAGGGCGTGCTCATGGTCGGAGGGGAGAGACGTACATGCGCAAAGCAAGCTGCGCGAACTACTATCGATGTCTTCAGGGAACTTGATGAAAGTGAACATGTCGGCAGCACCGGGGACCATTTCTGCATGTCTGATGCGGGCCAGAGCATCCTCGTCAGAGTCGAGCAGCTCACTTCGTGTCCGAGCTCCGTGGGACTCTTCAGAAGAATCACTGTCTCCTGCAGCATGCTGCGGCCGTTGTATTCCCACAGCGGTAGCCGGGGAACGGCCCTTCACTCGACCAGGAAGAGCTCGTGTACGGGTATTCTTCCCCCGCATGACGTGACTCCGTATGAGCTTACGATCTCCAGCAGCCGTCTGACCATGGGCGTCGGCGGTGACAAAGACAAACCCCTTAGCCGCTCGTGGCCCCTTGAGCATCGTTCCGTTGGAATGTACCGGTACCTTTGGACGGGGACAGAATCTACCCGGGCACACCGTTGCAAAGCTGTTTGCCGGCAAGAAGTAAGTTTGCCAAGGTGCCAGTATCACTCAGATGGAAGCTAAACCACGGGTATCTGCCCAGGTGGGGCTGCAAGCGTGCTCCTGTCCGTATGGAGAATGTATATGGTGCCAAATATCGGCATAAAAATGGCGATGGGATGGGTGGCGGTATGTTCGGCTGGTTGTCGTCCGAATTAGGGAAACAATTGAAGGAGTAGATCCTTGCTGGGATATTTAGTTAGCCCCGGAGATAAGAGATAAGGCACTTCAACACCGGCGTGCCAAGATTCAGATTGTTTCCCTTTTGTGGCCTTAGCGTAAACGCTATGCCACCACCCGACGGTTTCGGATCCTCCTCCCTGCGAATCTAGTAGGTACCTTATGTCAGAGCTGTTCTCCAGCAAGGCTCTTTAGCTGTCACTATTCGTTCTCGAAACTTTTCAAGTCTTACTCTCTGGTACCGGCTATGCAAAGCCCTTCTCTTAATTATGTTGTAAAGGCTTCCTATAGTACATGTCCTGGATCCAACGACTGTCTACGAGGTTATGGTAGAGGATTCGAACTTCTGCTGCAGTATCTCCTCGACATTCCACTGTGGGTACTTTACAACTTACCTTTCAAGGTATTGTAGGGGTGGAGGATCTAATGGCAGATTAAACATATCTTTGCATGTGACAGGTCTGTCGCAGCCCGCGACGCAGCTACTACGTAGATCTTGGGCACCGTCGCTTTATTAATAACTTCTTACCGTTTTAGGGAAACAATCAACTGGGCTTATAAAGCAGTGCCATGGCTTAGTGCAAAATGCTAGTCGCAGGTAGAGTTTTTGGATTGTTTACTTAATGAGGATAGGATATTCGGTGCAAGCTAAGGCAAAACTAAGTTAGTCTAATCCAGGCATAGAAGCATGCAAGAGCCAAAGGTCCATGTTGTTTTTCACCTTGTAAATATTGAGCAGGCGGCCGGTTTCGAGCCCTCTTATACTGAAAAGTATTTCGCAGTAATGTAAATTCGGCAATTAGATGATGTCTTTCTAGTACGACTTAATCACTCTGTTTTGTCGTTAATTTGTTTAACTTTGACTGAGCTGTGGCAGAGCGCCAACTGTGATAAATTGTGGGCAAAGGTACGGCCAGCTGTCTCAAGTTCTCAACCATGGGAGCCTGAACACAATCGTGTCTGCAGAGTGCAGACCTCAGCTTCTCCGTTCAATCTAGTAGTGCCTCAGAACGACGTGTTCCAAGATTTCCATACCCACTTATCTAACACCGACAGCTCCATCGTGTCGTTGCATTTTCTCAGGATTGCGTCAAGAGCAGAGCGTCACCGCCCCATGCGCCCCACACCAGTGGCTGTTGATGAGAACACGCCATGGCAGTGGGATTTGAGTTATCCACCCCCATAATTTACGGGTCATAGACATGACACAGACACTTCATGTGCTTCGAGGCTTCCGGTTCCAGGCATGTGTGAGCTTGAGCTTATAAATCCGGCATTTAGTGGAACCGCTCTGTGGGAGCTCACACACACTGCTGGTATAAAACGACTTGCTTCCTCTCTCAAACTGACAGTCACACATCATCAACCCACCACAACAACACCATCCCATCCTCTTACTGCACAAGCCAGACTCCATAAGAAATCCATCGCAATGTCTAGATACACCGCCTCCCACGCTAACCCCCAGGGTCCTGGAGATGCGCGGCCCACGGCTCTTCAGGTCGTTGAGGACGAAGGCCTCATCGGCAAGCTCACCGGCAAGGTCGCCCTTGTGACGGGCGCAAACTCTGGTATCGGTGTCGAAACAGCGCGAGCTCTCCACGCCGCCGGTGCCACTCTCTACCTCACTGCCAGAGACGCCGTCAAGGCCCAGCAGGCCGTCGACAAAGTCAAGAACGGACCCGGCCCCAAATCTGATGCGCCCGTCCACGGCATAGAGCTGCGGCTGGATTCCCTCGCCTCGGTGCGAGCAGCTGCCAAGGCCTTCCACGAGAAGAGCGACAAGCTTAATCTGCTCATCCTCAATGCGGGCGTTATGGCCACGCCTGAAGGGAGGACCGAGGATGGCTTCGAGACACAGTTTGGCACGAACCACTTAGGCCACTTCCTCCTCTTCCAACTGTTAAAGCCCGATCTGCTCGCAGCCTCCACGCCTGAGTTCCAATCGCGGGTAGTTGTTGTGGCCTCCGCCGGCCATCGTTACGGCAAGGTCCGCTTCCATGACTTCAACTTCGAAAAGGACCCTTACGACCCCTGGGCGTCATATGGCCAATCCAAGACGGCCACTATCTACCTCGCCAACGAGATCGAAAGACGGTCCGGGTCCAAGGGACTGCACGCCCTCGCTGTGCACCCGGGTATTGTCGCCACCAATCTCTCTCAGTATCTCAGCCAGGAGATAGTAGAGGGGATGTTGAAGGATGAAACAAGGCACAAGACCATAAAGAGCGAACCCCAGGGAGCGGCCGCGGCTGTTTATGCTGGGCTGAGTAGGGAATGGGAAGGTCGAGGCGGCAAGTACCTCAGCAACCTCGTCGACGAGGGACCGGCGGATACTACGGGAGACTGGTTGAATAACGAGGTTGGATATGCCCCGTGGATTTACGACGAGGAGTCTGCAAGCAAGCTTTGGAAGGCATCGAACGAGCTGGTAGGCTTTGAGAGCGAGTGATAGGATCGGCCCTAGCACACTCGGTTCTTGGTCTACGTATCTGCCATGTATCCTTCCGGACCAAAACGCGGGAACAGAGCCAGTAGCATTTATCTAGTTCTACCTTTAAATTTAGTTTTGGTGTTTCGGTACCTCTTGCTTTCTCCATATGCTGTAGTCCTATACCATCTAGGACCACTTAATGGAACTCGGCCTCATCATCCTCGAGATTAGGTAAGTCATGAAGCCCGTCCAGGAGCTGATCACTCTCCCGGCCACGCCATGGCTCAAGCATGTTAACATGGAAAACATTGTGCAGCAGTCTCGCGTATTTTTCGGACTCTGGTGAGATGGAGAGTATCGCGATAGCCATGCGGCTAAGT
The DNA here is from genome assembly GCA_021399435.1 of Diaporthe sp. PMI_573. NCBI lineage: Eukaryota > Fungi > Ascomycota > Sordariomycetes > Diaporthales > Diaporthaceae > Diaporthe > Diaporthe sp. PMI_573. The sequence continues at coordinate 68,496 of JAJTUP010000118.1, forward strand.
CGTGAATATCTTCTCCGCTGCTTAAATGCGCACCACTATTGAAGCGGCGTAGAATCGATCTCTATCGGTTGAGCGGTAATAAAGGTCATGAAATTATCCTCATAACGCAATCCGGCGGTCTTTACCTTTATATCTCTTGCCAACTGAGCTAGTTTATTAGTCTCATGTTCTACAAAGTCTGGGACAGCGCTTGGAGCGGCCGGAGGCTTAGTAGGGAGCTTAATATTGTATTCTTCTTCCCAAATCGCTTGTGCTCCGCTAATTGTGTTGTTGTACCACTTATCCGGCCAGTTCTGCTTAATGTAGGCGTCTTGTTTTGAAGGGTCGAGAAGGAGAGCGGCGGAATAAACGGAAACGTCCTCGGTCATAATGTAGTATTTATTTATAATGAACCAGCCCATATTGATAGCATGTAGCATACACTTATCGCGTGTCTCGGGTACGCTATAGTGCCGCTATAATTGTATTAGCATCTATCTTAGCCGTTGAGACTAGCGATGAGATGTTCTTGCTACCTCGCAATAAAATGGCTCACCTTCTCGTTTTCATAATGAGAAAGAAGGCAGTCTATTAGAAATAATGACTGTGAAAGAGATGCTTTATTGCCCTCAGCACACAATGTGGCTCCATCAAAGGGTTGGAGAAATAGGTACGCTTTCTGAAGCAAATCCCAATCAGCCGCTGTTAACCAATTGTCTCTGAGGATCTGCTTGTGTTCATGCATGAATTGAACGATATGCGCCTTCTTTTTGAAAAGCTTATTGAGGACATGATACCATGAAGACCACCGTGTCTCATTATTGATCCCTAGTTGCAACCCGACTTTATTGTCCCACAGTTGGCTAGTAAGCGATGAGCAGCGTGTCCAAACAGCCAGACCGTGCAGTTTACGCAGCGCAGGTATGCCCTTAATGCCTAGATAGTCCTCATCAACGTCCGATCTCGAGAGACGTCTACGTCTGCTACGTCTTCTGGTGGTGAGGGCCCGAGAGAAGTGAATTAATAGGTCTTCACTAGTGGCTTCGGATGCGGCTTCAAGTGCGGCAATGAGGGCTTCATTTGATGACCCGAGAAGGAAGGCTTGAAGGGAGAGATTGATGATGTGGTCGATGCAGTGGATGCGGCGTTTTTTGGGGTCATAGTCGATCTACCGCTTATCATTAGATTAGTCAATTGAAAGCGGCCGCCAACTTACATTAAGATTCTCTTTTAATCGACGTGCTATTGACTCTAGACATGTGTCGTTTGACGTAGTGTTATCTCTGGTATGATAGCCGAGTTTTGACATGATTCTGAATGTCTTGAGAATACTTATAATGAGATCAGCTTGCCGCTCTCTAGAGTGGTTGTTGCGATATTCCGGCAGTCCTAGAAGCGCCTTTTGTAGCTGACAATCCTGATCAACCTATTGAGTACAAACAGCCAGTAGAGCATGGCGATGTGGCGATGTCTAGAGATTGGTGGAGATATGAATAGGCGAAGATGCGATTGCTAGTTTGCCTTTGATCTGATCTCTATAGAATACGTGATTTTCCGCAATGTGACGCATGGCCTGGCGCCTGGAGGTGATTAATTGATTACCGATGGTTGGATTGCATGCCAAAGCGAGATCCTTCAACTCGTTTCATTCAACGGCTGAAAAAGGAGCTCTCTGCCGTGTGAGCAGTCCTATAACAGCTTCATTATATGCCTGCCGATTGAAAGCCTGCCGAAGACTATCAGGTGTAGGGATAGATGCAAACATGGCGGTTAATGAGCGTTGATTTGACGATATTGGCGAAGGCGGCGGCGGCGGCCGAAGCTGTGCAGCATGGCGGTTTTTGATATGCTGTACAGCTGTTGCTTGATGCCCATGACTCCATTTAGGGCATAATTGGCATAACTACATAAAGCATAGTGTCTTTGGTCTTTTGTTTGCGGCCGGCGGTAAGCGGTTTATTCTTATCTGGATACTGTTGATCTATAATAGAAAAGAAGTTTGAAGGCAATTGATTAGATGTTTGAGAATTAGAGTCGCCGATTGACGATAAAATATCGCTTTCTGAAGCCATAATGATGGGTATGAGATGAAAACTATCTTAATACGAAAATTTTCCGGTATTTGTGATGTTTGGGGCGATAAAAAGCTGTTACATTTGGGGATGAATTGGTTGTCATAGAAGCTCTCGGTTCTCTATCTAATGAGTGGAAAATAGGTCGGTTTCTTATACCTAGGGTGAAGGGCCTCTGGGACCGTTGTGTTGAAGAACTTGCTTTTTGGGAAAGATAGGTGACACTAACTTCTGACCGGAAGTCAGCGCTCCTAATAGTCCAGACCAAAAACTGGACTATTAGTCCAAACTGCAGTCCAGACCAATAGTCCGTGGACTATTGGTCCAGTCTGCGTCTCTCGGATTGGACTGACGGTCCAGTCCGCGTCTCTTGGACTAGACTGACGGTCCAGTCTACGTCTCTCGGACTGGACTGATGGTTCAGTCTGACTTCTACCAGACCGACCAGTAGTCCAGTCCGAGGATCGCAGACTAACAGTCTGACTAATAGTCTGTCCAAGATTCGGGGTGACTCAGGCAGCGTCTTTCCAAATCTGTGGCCTGCTGCAGAGTGCCAATTCAACAACTACGCGATCCAACGCGTGACACGCGTTGGTAAAAATTTCGATGCACTGCTAAGATATGTTAGCCGGTACAGCCCAGCACTGCGTTAATCTATGGAAAACCAAGTATCATGCAACTGAAACCATCGGCCTAACAAGATGCCAGAATTACATATTTCGACCTGTTCAACAGCAACCTACTTTATAGCTTTGAATGGGCTACCTGGCCGATTTCCAGGAAGAATATCTGCAACGTGAGAGATGATGAAGTGCATGTTATCTGAGCGGCGAAAACCCGCCCGGTGGCGTTAAGAGATACCAGCCCCGCCATTACAGGTAGGTGGCATGCAAAGTATCCCCTATCCGGCGCATGTAGGGTAGGTTCGCTCGCGTAACGCACCTCGGCAAATCACTTGAGATGCTAGTAAACACGGCTGGTCTCTGCGTAAGAATCATATTTCATACTGGTTACGATATAGTCACTGAATCTACTGTGCTGAGAGCATCCGTCTGGTATCAATTCCATTATGATTAGAGATATATTCCCGAGTCGTCGATTTACAGTCAAGAGATACATGTCATATCGTTTTTATCGACGAAGACGGGAGTCCGCTGGTCTTGTGGACCTGCGCCCAAGCAAACATACACCCCTGGACCGATGTGCCAGCGACTTCGCAGATCCCCCGCATACCTTCACGTGGATGCTCAACTTCCGAGCCCCTGTCGGCCTTACGTGCGCAAGCCGAATAACGAACTCAAGAATCAATTCTAATCAGACACCAAGCTGTCGCGAGAAGAGCGCGAAACCGGCACGGGTGGAATAGTGCAACGACGATCCAAGGTTTTTCGTGGAATCCGGATATTCGCGCCCAAAAAAATGGATGGCGCGCCCAATTTTATGACTAATCATGCCGCCCCATGTGCCCGAATTAAAAAACACTATGGGTTCGCCATACAAAAAATTAATGTAACTACATCGACTAACATGCCGCTGCATGCCACTATTCCCACACACTTCAGGGCACCAAATAAGCACTATTCGACCCAAGTATTGGCAAACGGTGCCCAAATCAAGCAAATAAGCACTATTAGACCCAAGTGTTGGCAAACGGTGCCCACGATGCCCATGTCGTTACCTACGTGACCCATCTAGTCGAATAGTAAGCCAATAAAGCCGGGCATTACGGCAACAATCTCGTCCTGCATTTCCTTGGCGCCCTCGCCGCCGCGCGCCTCGGCTACATGATAACATCGTGTAATTCGGCTTCGCGTAATACTTTACCGTCAGCCAGCCAGCAGAGCTCGTGGCTTTGTCTAAATCGGCCTTCAGATCGTCATAAGTATTATATCCATTATTAAAAAGCCCCAGGAAGGTAGGAGGGTTGGAAAGCGCTAGACGGCGGTGGTTTATAGCGGTGATGTTGGTGTTCCAGTTATGACAATCGACCTGCCACTATGCCTGGAGCCCCGAGTAATCCGGGACCTCTAACATCGCCACAACGCTACAGATTTAATATCTGAATAGCGAGAGTATGTTTTTAATGCCGAATTAATCAATTCCAAGAAGCAAATAGTCGATTAGACAAGGTGGTTGGTGGGTGGGTTGAAGTTGGTGGGCAAAGGAGGTTTCGCAGTGTATATGGTTGAGGCTGCAAAACGCACCATGATGGGTGGTGAAGGGGGTTAAAATGGGAGGCTCTGATTGGCTGCAGCGCTGCTTAGTCATAAAATTGGGCGCGCCATCCATTTTTTTGGGCGCGAATATCCGGATTCTTTTCGTGAAGCATGACGGGATGTTGGCCCTCAGCGGCTGGTCATTGGTCAGCGGGCTGTGAGCAGAGCCAACTGGGAAGTCGAAGGTGGGCCCAAGTTGTGGGCGCTAGGCGGACAGTTTCACGGTGGCCCAGGAGGAGAAATCGGTTGGTTGCTGAGCACGGGGAGTGAGATCTCAGATGAGTTGGGCCACAGATGCAGGATCCAACGCGTCCAACGATTGGAAGTGGATAGTTGATTGCGCACCCTGTGGCTTGGCCCGAATGACTACCGAAAATCATGTCTGGGTATTTGTACTCATCCACTCTCAAGAGTCCAGAATGGTCAGAGAGAAAGTCGTCTGCTACATAATCTCTGTGCGCACCACCATCGAAGTCGCCAGACAATTCTCTCCCACCGTGCTCTGTCATCACCACCCCTGCTGTCTACTTGCCATCCCCCGAATCATGTCTTCTATCATGGATTTCTCCGAGACTGCCAGTGCTATTGGCAGCGCCAGCCAGTGCAGCCACCTGGACGATTCTGAACTTACAGTGGCCACCGGTGCGCTGACACCATCGTCTTCGTCAACTCCTAGCATGTCCCGCCCAAGGACATCTCCTGTTTGGGAGTACTGCCGAATAGAAGCAGGCAAGAGTACTCCGGTAGCCTGGGTCGACTCCAACGGAACGAAATGGTGGCATTGCCAGCCCTGCTTCGACAAGAAAAGAGAGAAGAAATACAACTACTCAGGTGGATCGTCCACCATCGTCAATCATTTGCGTAAGGAACACAAGATTCTGGTCTCTGGAAGACAAGAAATCCGGCGGGAAGTCACGCAAAATCGTCTTGGAGACATCACTGCATTCCTGGCGAATGAAACTCTACACTCCGCCAAGAAACGCAAGGCGACGGCAGAGGCAGATGCACTTGACCAAGCCACCCTGCGCGAGCTGTACTGCCGCTACACCGTCGCCTGCAGTCTTCCCTTTGCTCATGTTGAACAGCCTGCCTTGAGTTTGTGAAGCGAGCTCTGCAAAATGCACTTTCCTCGATCCACATTGTTCCCGACAACTGGACATCGCCAAATTGTTTGGGCGTAATAGGATTCACAGTTCAATTCGTTACTGAAGATCATGGCCTGCAGTCCCTCGTGGTGAGGATAAAGGAGCTGGAAGGACAACACAGCGGCGAGAACATGGCAGAAGCCATCATGGAGTTCATACGAGAATATGGAATCGCATCGAAAGTTGGATACTTCATGATGGATAATGCCACCAACATGAACACCATGATCGACAAAGTCTCTGACGACTTGGAACACGAGTTCGATGTTTTCTACGACCCTCTTCCACACCGACTTCGTTGTTTCGGCCACATCATTAATCTGGCCGTGATGGAGTTCCTCATAGGAAAGCGACCACCCACTATAGATTCCTACCGTGGGCCGTCCGATGAGGAGGTTGATCAATGGAGAAAGCGAGGGGCGATAGGAAAACTTCATAATATCGTGGTTTACATCATGTGGACCCCCCAGCGACTTCAAACGTTTACTGCTCTCAGCGACGGTCTGAGGTTACGGCGCGACAACGACACTCATTGGAATTCGTGGTACAAAATGGTTGAGTGGGCACTCAGGCCTAAAGTCCGGCAAGCCATCACCATATTTTGTGCGCAAGAGCCGGCCCTGCAAGGGGATGTGCTGACTTCCTCTGACTGGGTAACTTTGGCCGAGATACACAAATTTCTTGAGCCATTTCACGATGCTATAATGGCCAACGAAGGCATGGGAGACTCCATATCTGACGTTCTGCCTACCATGGATTATCTCCTGCATCACATCGAGGCCTCCAAGGAGGCGACCACCCAACCCTACTTGGCTACAATGATGGAGGCGGCCTGGGCCAAACTGGCCGACTACTATGAACTGACGGAAGATTCACCGGTCTATTCAGCAGCAACAGTATTACATCCTTCTCTCAAGTGGGTTTACATGGAAAAGACGTGGGAGGACAGGAATGAGTGGATTGAGAAAGCTAAAGCCCGCGCGGGGGAACTTTGGAGGGAAACGTACAAGTCAACCACCTCCTTCTGCGCTGTTTTTCGACCAAGCTCGGCACAAGGGCCATCTACAGGACGGCCAAATGGGTACAAAATGTGGATGAAAGAGCAGAAGGCTACGATTTTCAGCATGGATGATGATGAGTACGAAGTGTACTGCCGCGAGCCTGTGCTGATGGTATCGGATCCTTTGAAATGGTGGCTAGAATCGGCCCAGCGAAGGCGATTCCCTAACTTATCCTTGATGGCCATCGACATTCTGTCGATTGCGCCTATGTCTACTGAGACAGAGCGACTCTTCTCCAAATCCAAACTTACGGTAACTGACCAGCGAGGATCTATGAATATTGAAACTTTGAATCTCTTGGAATGTTTGTGATCCTGGGATAGGAGCGCTCTAATAGTCCCTTCAGAAGTAAGCATTCCGCTTCGGGAGGTGTTTGGTTGTCTAATTATCGACTCTAGTGTTGCTATATCGACCCGGCAGCAACGGGTACAATCTCCGATGCTTAGGATTCTAAGGGTGATAAGGAAGGCGGCCGCGGAGACGTTTTGTTGTTGGATTTTGTTGTTGGATTTTGTTGTTGGATTGTACAGGGATTCTAAATGCACTTTATAAAAATAAAAAAAGGCTGGTCTTGTTATTAACTGTAATTATTCTTTGGGTCAGTTATTATAATCGCAATAAGAGGTCCTTTAGGGCTTTATATCTTTAAGTAATCCCGTCTAGGACTTCAAACTTTAATATTGATCTTGACCCTGAAGTTAAGGGGGAAGTTCTTCCAACACAATTCGACGATGGCTTTGGGAAGCTTGGAGGCAGGTACGGCGCAAGGCCACAAGTCATGTGTTATGTTTGGACTAATAGTCTAGACCACAGTTTGCACTGTAGTCTAGTCTGATGGTGACGGACGGACCGATAGTCCAGTCTGCACGTCTCAATCAGACTGCCAGTCCGGTCTGCACAATCTCAGTCAGACTGCCAGTCCAGTCTGACCAAAGTCAGACGACTGCTAGTTTAGTCTGACCAAGTCAGACGGACTAAAGGGGCAGTCTGAGGTGTCCGGACGGACTATTTGGACTATTAGGAGCGCTGCCGGAAGTTCGGACTTCCGACCTGCTAGTGAATAGCCTTTCTGAGCGGCAGAGGGACCTTCCTTCCGGTTTGATGAAATGTATGACCTTTTGGCCCGTTGGATGTGACAAAAGTAATGAAAAAAGCTTATTTTACTTATCTTGTTTATTCTGTTATTCCGTTATAACAGATTAGTGTGAGAGCCATAACATGATAACAGAATAACAGAATAAAAAAATATTAACACGTTATACAGAACAAGCAACAGAATAACAGAACAAGTTGCCCATGTATGTGCAGGAGGAGACTGTCTTTATGGGGAGCGAGATCCTTCAGAGACGAGTTCGCCGATAGGCGATGCAGCGTACCTGCTGCCGATTTCGTCCAGCTGGCGTCTACTTCTCAATTCCCTGCGCAAGGCTGCAGACGTACAGCCCGCATGCAGCACTTCAGCTCACATGGTGGCCCCACTGCAGGCTGCAGCAGCCACCCAGGTCCAGTAGCTATCCACTTTAACAACGGGCAGTCCGAAATACAGTCGGAAATAGGGTTTGACAGAAATCGTTGAGTTGGCAGTTCCCTGGCATGGTGTCAACCGGGCCAGGGTCGAGTTCAGTACAACGAATAACACTGGCCCGGTTGGGCGGAGCTATGAGTTGATTCGTTGTAAACTTGGTCCAGTCATTCGATCTAGGGACTCCACGGCTGTTTCGCTTCACATCACAAGCTTCTGAAAAGACATCCTCATCATTTTACGTTGTCTCTTTCAGCATCACCGCACTCTCTGGTACGTCCGGCGCCGATGAACCACGAGTCCGGCCAGATTCCGAGTCCAAATGCCCGCGTACCGTCTGGTGCTTCGCCACGTAATGCCCTGCGCGAAGTGTTTTTCCAAAGCAACAAAATCTCCCTTTGTGCCTCCAGCTGCCATCTGATGGACTGTGCTCTCAATTGGCCTCTTTTTGAAAGTTTGCCGCGAGTCAATCATGGCCGGCCGGTAATGACCTCGGCGCGTGACTGACGATTAGCTCGACTAGCATACGCTGAAAGTGTTGCTTATCAAAGCGTGAGATGAAGCTATTCGCGCTATTCTGTTCCGTAGGCTTGTTGACGTCCAGTTTCAAAACAGATGCAATAGTCGCCTGGTTCGATTTCAGTGCGCCTTCGGATTTGAGTTTATAATTTTCAGTATCTCCGTAAAACCCCTAGACAAAACACTGGCCCGGCTCAAAACCAGGCGACCCCGATACCTCCTCCCAAGGCCGGATCATTCGCCTCCCTGAGGGACAGGAAAAGGGTGTTTGGCCCAAAGTGAACATCAAAGAGCGCCAGAGCGTCGAAGAGCTTTTTGGCATTTCACCGCCGATTCGTCCTTGATTCCCAGCAGAGACCCAAACAACTCAACCAACTCAACGGACGACCTATATTGAGTGAATTGGCTTAGTAATCGCCGACCTCTCGTTGAGTTGATCAACTGAACGCTTTCGTTGAATGGATTGACGTTGAGTTGGTGTGAGGGAACGATCATGTGACTTTCATACTTTATGAATAGTCTCACTTTATGAATATTGTGTAAATAGCTTAAGTCGGAGTTTTCCTTAAGCGTCTCTTTCTTTACTCGTAAACAATCATTTTACCCAAGTCACACTCGACCTCGTTCGTGCTCTTGTCCTGTCACAGTTGGCCTAATTGACGAGATATTCGCGACATGCTCCACCAGTTATTCCCACCCATTCTCCTCTTCTGCCAGCTCTCCCGCTCGGCCGAGAAATGACGCCATTGACTCTCTTGCGCCCGCCTCGCTTCTGGCGCTGATTTGCGTGGGAACGAACAGAGGATCCAGGTCGTCGATTATCTTGGCTTGTAGCCACGAACGCAGCACTAGACACATCCCGATTATATCGACTTCGAGGCGGCTGCGCAGGGGAGTCACTCAGTTGGTCGGGCTGTTACCGCAAGCAGGGAATCCTTCAGCACCGGGGCCCTCACCAGCAGGTCCCGGCACGATGAAATCACCTGCAGTAAAGACACTCATGTTGGAGCCATACATGCCACCATTGTAGACCTGGACGGTCCTCCCACCATTTCCAGGCAGGACACTCAGGGCTCTGGAGTAGCCGACGCCATGGCCTTGGCTGCTGACGTTCTTCCATGCGCCGGGGTCGCCGTTTTCCGTGTTTAGGAAGAACTGGTCGTGCGAGGAGTCGCTCACGACGATGGTTCCTGACGGACCGCCAGCGGGGGTCCAGATGACGTACGGGCCTGCGTCCGAGGTCCCCTCCGGCGTCCTTAGGATATTGTCCTCCTCGTCCGCGCCGAACTCGAGGGGCGAGTCGGCGATCTTGTAGTGGGTTGCGTAGGGAGACCCGTTGTCGGTGCCGGTGGCGGGGTCCGTCCAGAGGCCGACCTCGTACGTGCACATCCATTTCCCGTTGCCGATCTGGGAGACGGTGATCATACCCGGGCGCTGGGTGTAGTTTGCATAGGCAACGTCGTTGACGACGTCACCCCACGATATTAGGTCACTGCTGGACTGGTGCGCGAGCTTCTGGCCGTAGTCGGGATCGCGCTGGTCCGAGTAGTATACGTGGAGCTGGTTATCGTAGGCGAGAATGAAGGGCTCCCATACGCAGGGCTAAGTTGACCAAACGGGAGCATTGTTAGCATGTATACGTTTTGCCTTTGTCCTTTTGTGTGTGTGTGTGTGTGTTGTGATGTTGTTAGACCACAGCAGTTGCGAGAGATCACCACCAGCATCCCATATAACATACCGCACCATTGTCCGTGTTAGGTGGCCCACCATAGGCCACGGTTGAGACATAGTCCCAAGAAACACTAGAATGTCAGGTTAGAACCCTACTTTGAGTAATTTTATTATCAGCAAATTGAGTGTGTTACCCTACCCTTTGTCCGTGCTAGCATACAACTGGATATTGGTACTGGAGCGATCGGCAGGAATACGGTTGGCAGACAAGAGAATCGTCCCGGGCTGATACTCTCCAAATGGCTGAGAGAGCTCGTACAGGAACGGCTGGAGGATGATGCCACCAGCCAGACTAGCATTGCCGTCCAAGTAAGCCTTTGAGAGCTCAGACCATGACGCCCCGTAGTCGGTACTGTTGTGGATGATCTGGTATGGGCCGTCGGGTGGAAAGAAAGATGAGGTGGCCAAGATGGTAATATTCCCCCCTCCTCCCTGCTGCTGCTCGCAGTTTTTGTTGAGGAGGACGGATCGTCCGTAGGAGCCTGCCTTATTTGTCCAGTTGGCTGGTGGGGCAAACACAGTTGCGTTCTGGACGAAAGAAGGAGCTGGAAGCGCACTTCCACTTGCACTTGGCTTTGCCTCCACGATAGTGGAGGCTACTAATAGCAGTGGCAGTAAGAGAGAGCTCATCATTTGCGCCGTGAATTTCTTGTCAGATGCCTAAGAGGCTTGTACATTGTCTCCTTTCTTATTGTCCCATATCACACGACAAGAGCTCCTCGTTAAATCTATTCTCTTGATCAGCCCCACAAGTGTTTTTGGCGTTGACCCCTCACTTCTTTTAACCGCCCAGTGGTCTCGTGACATATTCCTACATACATAGGTAGTCTCATGGGCCCAGAGTAGTTCATTTTCTGCCTCAATGCTATGATTGGTGTACTATAGGTATAGCGTTCAATTTTTAACGTAACTCATGACTTCATCATTCTCAGATCAGTTAAGCAGATGCATTGGCATTTCCTCTCTGCAGGCTCAAGTGCTTACTACCCCAACCACTTCGATATTGTCATTCGATCTGGTGCCTGTAGTGTAACCATTGTAGGCGCGCTAGTCACATTTGTCCATTGCATATGCACATATAGATTTAGCCTAAAATGCTTTCTTTTTTGTTGGTGTTTTTGTTGCTGACAACAGAACTAACCTACAAAGGATTAGAGGTTCGGAGATTATGGTTGGCTGGCTTAGCTGTTGAGCATTCGTCACTTAGAATCGCTGCACAGACAGAATTGACATGCCCCAGAAATACTGTCAATCTGTGCAGAGCACAGTCGAATCGGGGGATGAGCCACCGCTAACTAAAATATTTATATATTCAAACCTACGGTACTTTGGGAATCTCTGCGCCTGGTACTGACACAACATGGGCACTTGGCAGAGCGTTTTACTGCCAGGTGCTTACCGCAATGGGTAGTTTTCAACCAGCACAGTATAGCAGGGCAAGTCACGGCAGAACGCAGTACAGTATGCACGCACGCCGTCGCGTTACCGACATTTCCGTTGTTCTGGAACGCCCAACTGGTATATGAGTTCCTAATTGCCGAGTTACCTTGAATCCTAGCATACCCACTGGTTTCTACGCTGTGTGGCCATGGCAGAGGATATGGAGCACGAATCAAGCATATCAGCTGTTCCCCAAGATCCGTCATATTCAAATGAGACGACCTTTGTTCCCCTCCAGAATAGGCGCGCCCTGATGCTGATGAATGTCACGCTCCGTTCTGTCGGGTGAAGCCGGGGCAGCTTTATATCATCCCAGTCCAGCACAATATGCCTCGACGACTCGTACCCTAGGTAGATGAGAATACCAAAGTTTTAATTACGGAAAACCAACGTGGACCTCAAGGATGGCGTTCTCGATCATGATAAACGAGATGATGGCCTCGAAAAAGACAAAGTATATCCTGGAAGGCATCAGGGCGGGTTCCGAAAGTTCTATATCTCTTTCGGATGTGTTCAAGACAGGTCTAATCATCATTCCCGAGTATTCTGTGCGCAAGGGACTTCGACAATTCTTCCGCCGCATGCCAACCCAGCTCTATGACTACCGGGCCCTTTGCGAGACCCTTAAATCTCTGCCAATTGATGTTCTTGAAGGACGCAACTTGCGGGGCATCATGGGCGACATGAGAAGAGGCAAGAGCGACTGGGATCCTGACGAGAGAAGAGAGATTGAAGGGTTGAAGAGTCTGGCACGAGACTCGGCTTTTAGGTTGTTATATTTATTCCTCATCGACGATGGGGAGGCCAGGGATCAAAATTCGGCCTACAATGCGGCTTTTTTTGTCGTCTCACATCGCAGGATTTTCAAGTATAGGACCCGGAAGATGGTTCGAGAAGCATTTGAGGACCGTTTCAATGTCTCGTACAAGCAGCGGCAGAATTTGGACAAATGGCCTATCGGGGAGCAGGAGGAGGGAAGTGACGTAACTACAGAGGATGAAGGCTTCTGTGGCTTTGACTCTGACTTCGATTCCTACTCTGATTGAATCCTTCTGAGCCAAAAACTGGATATATGGGACTGCGCATGATTAGTTGAAGGTTGGGCGGGTTATTTTTGTCAAAAGTTGTAATTATGGAGGTCTATTTTGCTCTAAGTTGACCGGCGGAAGCTTTGTTTTCCAGTTGAAAGATAAGAATGCACTTGAAATAATTTACATATTGCATTGATCCTTGATCCGTTTGTCCCCCAATCTAAGTATACAGAACTGGATTTGGGTCCCGCTTAGCTTGGCTCTGGGTACCTTTATGCACTCGTACAGATTTGGAATTTATACTGTGTGCACAGCCACGCTTAGTCCCAATTAATCTGCCACTATTTTTGTTATACAACAAAAAGCGGACACTTGTTTCGGTCTACCCTGTACTGTAAAGTATATGATAGAGCCATGAAAATCAATGCACTCTCTTAGAGTGGTATGCGGATTAAGTACGGCTCTTGCGGTCATCATTGTACTTGTCAGAGTACTTTGCTCTCTTTAAGCCTGAGCCCAATTTAGCAAAGCGAAGTACCAGACAAAAGTACGAACACTATGTCTCCGGGTGTTTCGTACAGTATCTCTTCCAAAGTACCCTGAACAAAAATACAATTTAGTCTAATGCAGTTCCATGGAATATTATACTTTAACGTCCCCACGATGGTTATCTGCGGTTGTCCCCGTGGAACCTAGCCTGCAGGGTTAGGGTGTGGTCTGGCTACGTAAGCCAGCGGCACCCGTAGAAATGCGTAGCTCTTCGAGCTACATCTTGTCAACAGAGCCTGTGCCTACTGAGGATGGAGCCTGTTTTACATATGATCTCTCAACTTCTCTTATAGACCATCCTTCTTTTCCTTCAATTTCCACATCTAGCAGGGTGAAGAGTAAGCCTAAATAATCAACGGGTCATGAGGTGCAGAGCTAACGATCTTGTCCTCTCAGCTCAATGGAAATCTCAAGTTTCCCCTTCGACATTCCACTTCCAGACCCAGTGTATCTCTCAGATCAAACATTCTTCATCCATCCGGAGTACGATACATTTTCAGCGCAGGACCATTCCGTCCAGTCACCGTCAACACTGCCTCCGTCACCTAGATTAGGCGCATTCGCGGAGGACGGATACCAAAGCAATCAACGCTTTGGCATCAAACAAAGCTCTCCTCTCAATTATTTCAGTTTCAATCCAGTCTCATCACAGTCCGAGTTCAGTCAAGCCACATTATTAAGATACCCGGCCTCACCCTTGGTTGACAGAGCAGTCGATGACCAGATCATCTCGACCATAGATCCTCACCACAGCTCAGCTCTAATTACGCACGATGGTATCAATTTCGACGACTTCTGCAATTCTCCAACGGCCTACTCAACCCCCCCGGACGGCGCCAACCAGTCCGCGGAACCAACAGTGCCTCTAAAACATACATCATCTGAAAAAGCAAGTCACGAAGGGGACAATCTTGCACAAATGAGAAACGAGAATGATAACTCCTTGGCTGACACAAGTGATACGTCTGTACTTGAGCTCAACACGCCGGCAGACATGAGCATCATGGTTGCCTCAGATAATCCGGGTCCTTGCTTGGACGAGACAAATCACTCGGAGGTATCGTCAATTGAAGAGGCGTCCGCGTCTGTTCAGTCTGCATTATTGCCGTCGACCCATCAAAGATCCGGAAAGTGTAACCCACCAAAGGAAAAACCAGCGGCATTAAAGGCGTCTGCGAACGCTTACAAATGCGGGTACCCCCAGCAAGGTTCCGATCAATGCCACACAACATCACATAGCACGTGCATTGAGTTGATGTTGACATGACGTCCAAACCTCGCGTGATGTTGATCAACATGCCCGTAGTGTGATGTGTATATGTACAATGTTGATTTCGTTGACATCACCCCGGTCGTCGCCTAATCCCCATCCTCAATTTCCGTTTCATCAATTGTAAACCCCATAGCGACATCTCCAAACCCCCCTGTAGCGAACTCCTCAGCCTCTTCGTCACTCTCCACGGCTGTGGGACCGCTTAACCATGCTGTGGCCTTCGTCTTCATAGTCTCGTCGTCACCACAACTCTGCAGAGTCACCAGTTCCTCCTCCTCGTGAATCGACAGCAGTAAGGGGTCGATGTGTTGGACCAGGCCGGCACGATACCATGATCGAAGTACTTGACACATGCTGACGATTTGTGCATCGAGAAGTGTCCTATGTGGCGAGACCATTCTGCCTGATGCCGAGAATAGCCTCTCACACTCTGCCGACATGGCCTGAACGGTGAGAAAATCAAGAGCCATCCGAGACAGGCGGGGATATTTGCGCCGCCTCTCGTGCCAATATGCAACAGGATCTCGGGTCTCGATATGCTCACTGTCGTTAGCACACCAAGACTCATATTCGTCGCCGGAAATTCGCCGAGTCTGCTGCTGGGGCTGCTTTCGACGGTCGTTATGGTCGAACGGGTCGAAAAACTTGCGCCTTTTCGGAGCAGGCCCTTCCTCGTCATCACAATCATCAGGCACAGCGACATGCGAATAGTCTCTCCGCCAAACTGTCTTCACCATGATCTTCGCCGTTGAAATCCACGCCGGGGTCTGGTCCCATTGCTGCTCAAACCATGCCCAGCCATATGAAGGATGCAGCGCCATAGCCGTGTAGTAGACAGGGGTTTCGTCGAGTTCTTATGTGGTCAGCTCTGGCCATATAGCCAGAAAGAAAGATAAACTTACTATGGTAGTACTCGTCCATCTTCTGCCATGCTAAGTTGATACCAATCCTGAATTGCTCCGGATCAGGGAAGCCCTCAGCTTCGGCCTTGAACTTTTCAAGCTTGGCCATAAGCCTCTCAAACCCTAAGAGGACATCCCATATGTTGCCATAAGAGCCAACAAATCCATGCTTACGCTTTCGGACTTGGCCATCACCCTCCAGAGTTTTCACCACCGTTTCAAACTCTGTTAAGATCTCCTCGAGCCGCTGGAGCACATCCCAGTCATTTTGAGACAGCTGTGATTCATCTCTGATGATGTGAGGTACCTTAACACCCTTCCTGACTTGCTTGGTGCGTTTGCCCCTGTTCTCATCCTCCCACTCCTGCTTGAATTTGAGAACAGTGAGCTCGAGGTGTCGTCGAAGTTTGAGCGCTCGACGGATCATGTAGAGCTGCGAGAGCCAGCGCGTGTCGTTGTCTCGAATGACTTGGAGTGGCTTTCTAGCTCGTAACTTGGCACTTGATGCCTTTTTGATATCATCGGCTTGGATGTCTCGAAGTAGATAGGATAAGCGCTGCGCACGATAAATATCATGAACAATATTATGCAGCTTGCCTAAAACATCTTAGCGAAGGAACCCAAGATTCAGGGCAACTGACACACCAACTGGCCCTTTCTTCAGCCACGTTGCCCATTCGGCATCAGATACGACACCGGCACCACTGAATGGGTCATCCAGCTCGAGAGCATCCGCACACTTGCCGAAAAGAAGGGCTTTAGCAGCAAGATTGAGGGTATGGCCAAAGCAGCGCACGCGTCGGCGCTTGCCATCAAACCCGAGGAGTCCACCGAGCGTGTCCATTGCTGTATCGTTATTGGCAGCGTTGTCGAGGGTTGTGTACCCTACTTTGTCTCGAATGCCAAAGAGATCGATGACTGTGGATACTTCTGCCGCAATGTTCTCGCCTGTATGCCGTTTCGATATCTCAGGTAGACCGAGGACAATTTTCAAGGGACGATTCTGCTCATCTCTGAAGAAACACGCAATTCCACACAGACTCTGTCGATTTCGAGCAGTCCAGCCATCAAAAGAGAGATGCACCAGGCCCGGGCAATGACGCAGAACTCCAATAATGGTATCTCGGTGTTTGTAGTACTCGGCAATGATCTTATTTCGAATGGAATCTCCAGTTACATGGGCCTTGCGTAACGCAACGGATGGATTCAAGTATTCGAAGACGGCGCGTAACTCCGGGTCCTCGGCATCAGTGAAGGGCCTATTAGTATTGACAACCCACTGAACAACCAGCTGCTGGAAGTGGTCTCGGCCAAATCCTTTGATGAAGGAATTGGCAATAGCTTGCTCACGGGGTTTGGCTGCGTCCAGGCCGAAGTGTTGGCTAATCGACTTGTGTCTCCCACCGCGCCCATCCCTCTCTGCCATCAACTCTGCCTTCCGCTCTGCCGCCGACTTGGTCTTCTCTCCCACTGGCGCGCAGATGTGGTGAATCAGATAAACGTGTTCCATGGCATTTTGAATACCGACGGACGTGATGGAAGTCGGCTTGGGGCGATTCTGCTTGATACAAGGTCGGCACACCCATCGACGTTCGGTCACGTTCTGGATATCGTAACCAAAGCGCCAAATCCATGATCGTGTTTCTTTGGTGCGCTCAGACAAGGTATAGCCTTTAAAATGGGTAAAGAGTCGGTTTTCATATGCAGTCTCAGGTGTCGACTCCACCAAGGGTAGGGGGTCTGCTCCGGACATGTTGGACGCGTTTGTCCTTCCAAAAACGCGGTTGGGTGGAGAATTTCGGTAGGTAAACACCCCAAATTAGGTACTGGACAGGGGTTTTCCGGGAGGGAGGGGTTCTGCCGCCCCTGGGTAATGCCCCACCTAGTACTAGCACGGGCCATATCAACATGATCAACATCGTGTACACGGAGATAAAGGGGTGTGAAGTGATGTTGATGTGTATCAACATTCCCATTTTCGATGTGATGTGTATGTTGACAAGATGTTGATCAACATGTGTAATACACATGTGGAAAATGTGAAGTTGATCGGAGCCTTGACCCCCAGTGTAACGGGAAAAGCTACCTAAGGAAGGAGCACTTGAAAAGGCATTGCAATGAGTAGGTGACATCGAGAATCGGTTATTTGTTCGTACAGAAGCTAATATGTAACTATAGGGCTCATTCAGACAATCCGGAAACATGGCGTTGTCAATTCTGCGAGATTCCTAAAACCTTTGGTAGACGTGACAACTTCCGAGACCACCTCAAGCGCCACGTCAAACCCTTTAATAGGAGCGGGATTAGACATGAGGTAGCGGCTGCTGTCATGCTTGAGGATATGCAGTCGAAGATGAAAAGGAAAAAAAAAAGGCTTTATGTGATTTAGGAGGCTGGATCATGTATCCCGTCCGGGAGGTATAGGGGTTTTGATGTTTATTCTAAGGTGCAGCCGTATATATCGAGGTTGTTGCCACTCCTGGTTCTCTAAGCGACATGTGTTCCGGATGACAAGATTCGAGACATGGTCACGCTGTACTACGCCTGCATTGTGGAGGACGCGCGGGAATATGACGGCTTGAAGTCACTGATTGACGAAATTCCTGACTTTGCGTTCGGCTTGATCAGCAAGATAGGCGGCAGGCTTGCTTAGTGACCGCATATGGGTGCTCTGAGGGTCACGAAAGCATGTGAAATTTCACACTATACACAGTCTATAGGCACATATTGAAAGTAGCTCGATGCAAAGGAAGGGGACTAAACAGGAATGGTATGCACATCAAGATACCTAGGAAGTTGGATGGCGGGTGGCACGACTCTATCCTCCCTATCCAGGTGGTTGAAAGTCTTTCTGGTGTATCTCGGCTTACCCGAAGGTGACAAGTCACATGTTCATTCGTTCATCGAAGAACCTGGTTTAACCAGGACATGATTATTTCTTTGGCATTTTGTGTGTTATGATGCAGCAGCTAGGTACTGTATCCCTTATCTACACAATCGGTCCCAGCTCACCGACCGCTACCACATTATGCTTCTCACACCGTTACCTACTGGCACTAGCTGTATATTGTGACTGGCGCCAGCCTATATAACTTGCTGGGGATTTCAATGGCCCTTGCTGCTCATGAGTCCAGAGATCCTTGACAGTGTAAGATCTCCATTCCACAAACAAGTATCGCTGGATGTACAGGTTCATCAGAGCCAACTCTGACCCGCGATTTAGAAATGCAACAGCAATGCTCCCATCCTCCATTAAGTCGAGTCGGTCCTGAGAGCAGAGGCCATTCAAGGCCTCTGAATGAAATTTTGTGAGCACCTTGCTGAAGATACAGTAGTATGTAAGGAAAAGGGACGAAAGCAACTGGGAGCCATAGGAAAAGGGCAAGCGACCGTAAGATTAAAGTTGTGTAGTCTATAGGGCATATATACTTAGTATAAAGATTGAGAATTTCTGATTGTTTCTCAGAGATCCCTTTCTCTATGGCATTCTTCTCTACCCATCATAAGGATTGGGGTCAGCTTTGTGAATGACATCCCTCACGTGCCTCAAGCTCCCCTATATCAAAGATCGGAAAATCATTTCCTCTTCACCAAGAAATGCATTGCACTCTTATTATCGACGGTAACGTGAGCGATTTACCTTAGGCTTCGGTCTGTTGGAATGTGGATTAATTGAGGAAAACGAGGTAATTGCATGGTTATTTATGTGTGCATTTTATTAGCCTAGGAAACCGACAGGACTTGAGACACAACGCTGCAAGCAATCAATTCCAAAGCCTTAGCACTACATTAATGTCATGTAAAATTCGTTTACGCCGCAATCTTGAGACTTTGTCTCCCTAGGCTCCATTAATTATCTTCATATCAAACAGTTCCGTCTGTCACGCTTGAACATAATGTTGCTCAAGTCCTCATCCATAATTTTGCGCAGATTTCCGCCAGCAGTGGCACGAAACGGCAGGGTAGGACTCGCTCTTCGGCAGCCACTCTTGTCGCGCCTGCAAGTTGCGTCCATGGTCTCCATATCGCGGTTTGAAATGGAACGTAACCCGCGCGCGTCGATTAGAGCACTTTTCCACCTTCCCAACGAGCCGACTGCAGGTCAAAAGCTCCAATATATTTCTTTCTATTTTTCGGAAGATGACGAACCAGCAGACGTGGCGTGGACTTTTACCATTCCCGAAGGAGATGACTTGGTAGACGTTTTGAAGAGTTATGCTTTGAGAATGGGAGACGACACAAGCGATGAGTATGTTCGTGCATACCAGGGACTTGCCTTGACACTCTACGTACAGAAACTGCTTCCACGGCGGTTTGAAACCACTAAGGAGAGTGCTGGAAGTGAAAGAGATGTCAAAGTACCCAAAGAAGGCGCTAGAAGAAAAGCGAAGGCTCCTATGCCACCCAGGCTCCTATGCCACCCATTGTTTTGACTGGCAGGGCGAGAGACGAAGATATCGAGCTGCGCCTCCAGCAAGGCCAATCATTCCTCGACTTGGCATCATCCTTAGAAAGAACCCGAGTTTTATCAAGCGGGAAGCAAAACGCATCCTCGGGGATGACGAGCTAAAGAAGCTGATGAAGCGAAATAAAAAGGGACAGTTCGAATATACAGCTGGAAAAAGGACGATGACCCCATGGAAGAGCATAGGTTGGCGTGCCAGCGAGAAGGGATTGGTTGTTCCTTTATCGCTGGCATAGGATCAGCATCTCGCACATAATTTGATTCGAACTCGGCTAGGGGCTAAGACTCTTCGGGTTTGGTGATATGGAAAGGCATGAGTGTTGTGGACTTGGTATTCATTGTGTGGCTTGGGTCATTTATAGGGTAAATGTGGCGGTTGTCACCACTAGACGGGCTGACACCACCACAAGGTGCTGGCAGGGGCTGGTCCCTGCCACAGGCACGGACCACGGTTATTAAACTTCTCCAACGCGTCGCACATCGCGAGTTTCTTTTCTTTCTTCTTCTCTCCTTAAGCTTAGAATCTTCGTACGTAGTGCCAATACAACAGCTTCCATGCTGGATATTACTGGCCGTTACAAGCACCTTTATATATAATACATTTTTAAAATAGCTAAATCTACCTTCTACCAACTTAACTAGTATTAATCCTGCCATCTTTATATATTAAATACTTGCTCCTTTATAATTAAGAAGCTAGGAATAAAGTGCTGCGAGTATATTAGCCTAGATATTTTAATTACCTTGTTAGGGATCATCTCGCAGGTTGTGCTGTATTTAAGGCTGCTCAAGAGCAGCAAAGCTCTTCCGGAACCATCCCCATCCGGGAACAAACACAGAAGACGCTTATAGACTCTGGAATCCAGCATATTTCGAAGGACGAAAACGATACCCTCATCTACGATGCTGCAGGTGCCGTGATATCTGACGGGCGGTCATGTAACCTTTTCGAGTCTCGACGCTGGCACCGCTTCTTTGCTCGTATTAAGCCTGGATGGATTCCTCCTTCTCGCAAGACAATTACCACTCTCCTTCCCTCTGTTGATAGGGAGGTTAGGAATGAGGTTCTCCGGCAGATACAGGCATCAGACTTCTTCAACATAATTTTTGATGCCTCCGATAACGTTTCCCACCATAGGATCGTCAATATATCAGTACAACTGCTGGATGGACAAGCTTTCTATTGGAAAACCTTTGATACGGGTGACGAACGGCATACAGCGGAGAACTGGAAGAAGCTTATATGGACAGAGATGCTATATCTTTGCGATCACAAAACTGCTCGTATTAACTTGGTCTGTACGGATACGGAAAACGTAATGCGGGCTGTTCACGAACTGCTTGGAAGAACGCCAGAGCTTCAGCACGTTAGCTTCTCTCTTTGCGACTCCCACGGACTCCAACTGCTGATTAAAGATATCCTCCTCCTCCCGTGTTTTGAGGAGATCTTTCAGGAAGTTAGTAGCGTTCTTACCCTCTTCTCGCGATCAAAGTTGCAGCTCTCCCGGTTACGGGCCTGACCTCACAAAGGAGGACAAAACTGAAATTCGTACGCCAATACAAATGCAGTAATATTATACTACATTGGACCTTCGCTTTTGTTGTAAATGATCAATATACGCTTGGTTTGATCAACAACCATTTTGAAAGTCAGGGTAGGAGGGGAAAGTATCGTGAGCCTCCGAGGACCATTGGGAATGTACAAAGTCGTCGCCGACTTTGTGCGCGAGCTCATGGAGGAATAGTCACAAAGCTGAGCAGACAGCAGACAGACCAATGAACAGTTGATTTCAAAAAACAGTGTGGCCGAAGCCTCAATCGCCTATGTCGACATGCAAGCTCATTAATGAACGTACTTATGAGACTCTGGCCTAGTACCCAGCTCAATCCAACAGAAGCGCCTTGGATACACTTCTCAATGCTGCCCTGTCATACTCGGAAGGGACAAGATCCGTTACTAGCTCTTAGGGATTAGACTCCTAAGATCGATCTCCTGGACGTTCTTTGAACAACCAAAGCTCCCACTACCGGCCACAGCAGTCCTCCCTCCCGGTATTCCTTCAGGAAACGGGTTACAACAGCCAAGGCAACGACGTCTACGACGACGTGGACATTATGCCCGATTTACACTCCTAGGCAGAGACTCGACAGACGCAGTTCGAGAGCGTCGCTTCTTGCCGCTCGTTTTTGCTATGACTGTCCGCCTTTCCTGACGCGTCTCGAGCGATGATTTATAAGCTCCAGCAGGGTTTAGATACGCAGCTACAGAACAAACACTTCTAAACCATAGCACGCCAAAGATACAAGGCCAAAATTGCCACCCCCAGCGCGCAGATCACACATCGGGTCATAATTGCAGATAGGACAAACCACCTCACCCCAAGATTGCCAGTCACGTAGGACGAGTGAGAAACTCTTTTGGGCCCAACATGTAACAGCCACAACTGAGGATGTGCAAAAGCCTGGAACGTCTTAGCGCAGAGGCGTAGGACCAGGCCTGGTTAGCCCTCGACAAAGCCTCAGTACTAGCCGGCGGTCAGACGAAAAAGTGACGAAGAGCGCATTGGCGCATTCAGCTGATGATCGTGGTCGCTTAGTTGGCATGCGTCTGCCTGGTGGCAGGAACGCCATGTTGAAGGTCTCTTTTCTTTTTTCTGCCATGAGGAAGGGGATATGTGTGACCGACAACCGCTGGTGGCGTCCGTTGGGCCACGCACGACCGGCCTAAACGACCGTGGTGGAGATGAAAGGTTACCGCCCATACGCAAAAGTCAGCCATCGTTAACCTCTCTCGATACTTCACATGAGGACGATTCAGCTCCGTGACTTTGCTGACATGGAATGGGAGGTGGGACGCGGATGCAGAACGCTAAGGCTTAAACTATTGGGCTTTGACCTAAACTCGCCGGTTTTGCTAGGGATGGCCAGCCGCGTTACTACAGTAGTTGCTATTGGGTTCCGCGGCGCCGCAACTCATTTGTACGAAAGGAGCAACAGAACCAATCCCATAGACCAATTGCCGCATGCCCAAGCGTCTAACTCCAGGGTACGCATCTGGGCACCGGCTGGAGCCAACCCAATCCGCACATCTCGTGTCAGTCTGAACGGACCCTACCCATCCCTTGATCAACTGGTCATCCGTCAACGCCTCGAGAGGCCCGGAGAAGGTACAAAGTCACCTCAAGAATCGATACACGACATATCATCCCAGTCAGTGTATCGCTGGTGAAGAGCAATTGCCGTCCTCTACCGCCCCGACCAGCCTCCCTCAGTGTCAGTACTGTCTACTTTCTGTTGGCGTTTATTTCATGCTTACATGATCTGGAAGCTTCAGAAACCCAAATATTCGCCGCCGAGGATTAAGCCTAAGCCCGCTCAGGCTCGAGATCTATAGCAGAAGTGCATCGAACGGCGGATCCAACAAATGACCAGTGCCCTCTGAAGGCCGAATTTGCGTTCGAGATCTGACGAACCTCGCGACGGGACTGACTCGATGCTATCTCTTCCCATAGGCTCTGCTACTATGTTCCATCAACAAAACTGCCTTTCAGGACCAACAACAGGATCGTTCGAGGGTGCCACCGCATCTCCAATGTCAGAACCATCCATCGCAGATTATACGATTGGTTGGATATGTGCCCTACAAGAAGAGTATGAGGCTGCATGTCGCATGCTCGATCATGAATTCGATGGCCCCGAGGCGAGCGAGACATATGACAATAACACCTACGTTTTCGGTTGTGTTAGTGGACACAATGTGGCTATTGGATGCCTGCCGGACGGGCGATATGGAACCAACTCTGCTGCCAGCGTCGCCAGAGACATGGTCCGATCGTTTCCCAATTTGAGATTCGCCTTGATGGTGGGCATTGGGGGAGGCGCACCGACGCGGGAGAGAGACATCCGCCTCGGCGACGTGGTGGTCAGTGTACCGCAGGGCAGGCTAGGAGGAGTGGTACAATACGATTTCGGGAAAAGGTTGTCGGGTGGTCGATTCCAACAAACCGGCCAGTTGAACGCTCCCCCAGAGGTCCTCCTGGGAGTTATTCCCGAGATACGACGACGTCACAATGACCCCAGGAAGCCAGACAGAATCTCAGAACACTTGAGACGGATGGATGATATGCCCGGCTACCAACGTCCGGCTGAAGATGGATTGTATCGCGCGGACTACGTACATGAGGGTGGAAAGAGCTGCGCAGACTGCGAGGCCCATGGGTTGGAGGAGCGTCCACCGCGCGAAAGCAGTCGAGCAGTCATTGTACACTATGGCATCATCGCATCCGCCAACTCGGTCATGAAAAACGCCAAGGAAAGGGACCAACATGCTCAAGATCCGGAACTAAATGTCCTGTGCTTCGAGATGGAAGCTAGTGGCTTGATGAACAACTTCCCCTGTCTGGTGATTCGAGGAGTCTGCGATTATTCGGATTCGCACAAAAATGATGACTGGCATAAATATGCAGCGCTCACGGCTGCTGCGTATGCGAGGGAGCTCCTTCATGTTCTGAAGCCCAGAAAGGTGACCGCAATGGCGTC
This sequence comes from Diaporthe sp. PMI_573, assembly GCA_021399435.1. NCBI lineage: Eukaryota > Fungi > Ascomycota > Sordariomycetes > Diaporthales > Diaporthaceae > Diaporthe > Diaporthe sp. PMI_573. The sequence continues at coordinate 92,940 of JAJTUP010000118.1, forward strand.
ATGGACCGGGAAGATGGAAACAAGTAAGTAGCATTCCTTCGGATCGGTTCCCCAAGCACAAGATGTAGATGTTCCTTCGTTGAACAGAATTTGTCTCATTTGCTTTCTCGCATTATTACCCTCCATGAATGTGGCAAATGCTGTATCGGCTCTCTTCAAATCACTAGCAAATAATAGCCATCCTGCTTCAAGTACTGATAAGCTATAGTCTTAGGAGGCATCCAAGAAGGAGTCTCAGACGTTGCAAAGAAAGCCGACAATATTATCCGTCATCAACATACTCGAGAGCATAAGGAAATCCTCGAGTGGCTTACGCCAATCAACTATGGCCCGCAGCAAAGCGACTACCTTCAGAGACGGCAACCAGGAACTGGGCAATGGCTGATTGAGTCGAGAGAGTTCCAGGGCTGGTTGGCTACAACCAAGCAGACGTTGTTCTGTCCAGGCATTCCCGGGGCGGGAAAGACGATCCTAACGTCAATCGTGGTTGATTACCTCAGTTCAATGTTTCACGACGACTTGAAGACCGGCATTGCATACATCTACTGCAACTTCCGGCGGCAGCACGAGCAGAAGACTGATGACTTGCTGGCGAGCGTGCTGAAACAGCTTAGTCGGAAACGGCCTTCCTTACCGGACAGCCTCAACACTCTATATGGTCGCCACAAAAATGAACAAACGCGGCCATCGCTCGACGATATCTTGAGAGTTCTTCAGTCCGTGGCGGCGATATATTCGAGAGTCTTCATCATCGTTGACGCGCTTGACGAATGCCAGGCATCCGATGGCTGCCGGAGGAGGCTCCTCTCGGAGCTCGTCAACCTTCAGACGAGCCAGGGAACAAATATCTTTGCGACGTCGAGGTTCATTCCGGAGATTGTTGATCACTTCAAAACCAGCATATCACTGGAGATTCGAGCAACTACTGACGATGTAGCAAGATATCTCGAAGGTCACATAGCTCAGCTACCATCTTTCGTCCAGCAGGACCGACAACTGCAAGAAGAAGTTAAGACGGGGATCTCGGAAGCCGTCGATGGAATGTATGTTCTCAGGGAGTAGGAAGAGTAACATAGGCACTAACTATCCGCAGGTTTCTCTTAGCACAAATCTATCTTGGTTTGCTTGACGATAAGTTGACACTAAATGAGATCCGAAGCGCAATAGATATCTTCCGGAAGCAAGGTCGAGGATTAGGCGAAGATCGGAAGGCCCAGGTACTAGCTCATGCCTACGAACAAGCCATGGAGAGAATCAGCAGACAGAAGCCAGGGTTGAAGAAGCTTGCAATGGAGGTTCTGTCATGGATCACGTGCGCGAAGAGACAGCTTACTACGTCGGAACTTCAGCATGCCCTTGCAACAAAGAAGGAGAAGTCTGAGATTGACCATGGTGACCTGTCACATATTAGAGATATGGTCTCTGTATGCGCTGGATTGGTAACGGTTGATGAAGAAAGCGGCATTATCCGGCTGGTTCACTACACAACGCAAGAATACCTCGAGCAGACACAGAAACACTGGTTTCCAGAGGCAGAGTCTGCAATCACGACAATCTGCGTTACCTACCTCTCATTCAGAGTCTTTGAGGCTGGGTTTTGTAAAACGGACAAGGAGTTTAAGGAGCGGCTGCGGTCAAATCCGCTCTACAACTACGCTGCCTGCAACTGGGGACATCATGCTCTCAAGGATACAACATCAAGCCAAGTAGTCATCAGCTTCCTCGAGCGTAAAGCTCAGGTCGAGGCATCGGGTCAAGCGCTGATGGCTCTCAATTTGATGCCTTTCGGGTGGCAGTCACACGATAGGCAAAGATTTCCCAGGCAAATGACAGGACTGCACTTGGCGGGATACTTTGGAGTAAGCAAGGCCGCAGAAGTGCTTCTTAGACTGGGGCACAGTCCAAATCTAAAGGACAGTTACGTTCGGACGCCGCTGTGGTATGCCGCCTTTAGGCACGAGGCTGTCGTCAGGCTGCTGCTCGAGAATGGGGCCGACGTCGACACGAAGGATAAAGATGGTCGGACACCGCTATGGAGGGCTGCCTCTGAAGGGCATGAGGCTATCGTCAGGCTCCTGCTCGAGAATGGGGCCGACGTCGAGGTGAGAGATACTGAGTATGGCCTGACGCCGCTGTCGTGGGCCGCAGAGAAGGGGCATGAGTCCGTCGTTAGGCTACTGCTCGAGAAGGGCGTCGATGTCGACGCGAGGGATAAGGATGGTCGGACGCCGCTGTCGCGAGCCTCCGCGAACGGGCATAAGGCCGTCGTCCGGCTGCTGCTCGAGAAGGACGCCAACGTCGAGGTGAGGGATACTGAGTATGGCCTGACGCCGCTGTCGTGGGCCGCAGAGAAGGGGCACGAGGCCGTCGTTAGGCTGCTGCTCGAGAAGGGCGTCGACGTCGACGCGAGGGATAAGGATGGTCGGACGCCGCTGTCGCGAGCCTCCGCGAACGGGCATAAGGCCGTCGTGCGGCTGCTGCTCGAGAAAGGGGCCGAGATCGACGCGAAGGATGAGGATGATCGGACGCCGCTGTGCAATGCTGCCTCTGAAGGCCACGAGGCCGTCGTCAGGCTACTGCTCGAGAACGGGGCAGACGTCAACGCGAAGGATCTGTTATGTGCTGCCTCTGAAGGGCACGAGGCTGTCGTCAGGCTGCTGCTCGAGAATGGGGCCGACGTCGACACGAAGGATAAAGATGGTCGGACACCGCTATGGAGGGCTGCCTCTGAAGGCCACGAGGCTGTCGTCAGGCTACTGCTCGAGAACGGAGCTAAGATGGAGGCGAAGGATGTGGATGGTCGGACGCCGCTGTGCTATGCCGCCCACGGGCCCATCGTCACGCTTCTGCTCGAGAACGGGGCCGAGATCGCCTCTGGGCACGAGGCCGTCGTCAGGCTGCTGCTCGAGAACAGGGCTGACGTCAACGCGAAGGATGAATATGGTCGGACGCCGCTGTGCCATGCCGCCTTACACGGGCACGAGGCCGTCGTTAGGCTGCTGCTTGAGAATGGGGCCGAGATCGACGCGAAGGATGTGAATGGTCGGACACCGCTGTTTTATGCTGGCTCCGAAGGGCATAAAGCCATCATCAGGCTGCTGCTCGAGAATGGGGCCGAGATCAATGCGAAGGATAAATATGGCCAGACGCCGCTGCGGAGTGCCGCCTCTAGGCATGATGCCGTCAGGTTGCTGCTCGAGAATGGGACCGAGATCGATGCGAACGATGAAGATGGTCGGGCGTTGCTGTCGCGGGCCGCAGAGAAGGGGGACGAGACCATCATGCAGCTGCTTGAGAACGGGGCTGGCGTCGACGCGAAGGATGAAGATGGTCGGATGCTGCTGTCGTGGGCCGCAGAGAAGGGGCACGAGGCCGTCGTCAGGTTGTTGCTCGAGAATGGGGCCGACGTTGATGCGAAGGATAAATTTGGTCGGACGCCGCTGTTGAATGCCGCCTTGTACAGGCATAAGGCCGTTATTAGGCTGCTGCTTGAGAACGGGGCCGAGATCGACGTGAAGGATGAATATGATCGGACGCCGCTGTGCAATGCTGCCTCTGAAGGCCACGAGGCCGTCGTCAGGCTACTGCTCAAAAACGGGGCCGAGACCAACGCGACAAGTAAATCTGGTCGGACGCCGCTGTCGTATGCCGCCTTGTACGGGCACGAGGCCGTCGTTAGGTTGCTGCTGGAGAACGGGGCTGAGATCGATTCGAAGGATGAGGATGATCGGACGCCGCTGTTGTATGCCGCCTTCTATGGGCATAAGGCCGTCGTCGGGCTGCTGCTCAAAAATGGGGCCAAGATTGACTCGAAGGATAAAGGTGGTCGGACGCCGCTGTCGAATGCCGCCTTATACGGGCACAAGGCCGTCGTGCGGCTGCTGCTCGAGAAGGATGCCAACGTCGAGGTGAGGGATACTGAGTATGGCCTGACGCCGCTGTCGTGGGCCGCAGAGAAGGGGCATGAGTCCGTCGTTAGGCTACTGCTCGAGAAGGGCGTTGACGTCGACGCGAGGGATAAGGATGGTCGGACGCCGCTGTCGCGAGCCTCCGCGAACGGGCATAAGGCCGTCGTCGGGCTGCTGCTCGAGAAAGGGGCCGAGATCGACGCGAAGGGTGAAGATGGTCAGACACCGCTGTCGCGAGCCTCCGTGAATGGACATGAGGCCGTCGTGCGGCTGCTGCTCGAGAAAGCTGGCCGAAAACACCAACCCAGTACAGAGATAGCGAGCCAGACATATCGCCAATACGTTTAAGGAGATGCAGGCCAGAATCGCATTCTTGGAGCAAGGAAATGCTGAATGGAAGCGCAACGCTTTTGAGATGTTCGCTGCTGTTGGAAAGATGGATCATCGGTAGCAGGCGTAGGCGACGCGGGTGGCGACTCTGACGGTAACACCTGTACTAATATCGACCGGCTCTCAGATCGCTGACCCATTTGCCCCTGGCGCACTTTAACTACTGCATCGTCGTAGTCTCTGTCATCCGGTTGGCCCACTCCGGTGTAGGTTTGGTGAGAACCAGAATGCTGTTTGTGCCTTAAGGTATGGTTCGCACTGGAACGGGAGCTAGATGTCCGGTTTGGCTGGGGGCTCACGCAGATCGTGTCGCTGGTCACAGGACTCCACGAGAACTTTGTCATCAATTAAAGCCAGAAGATGTGGTTGAAGTTGAGGATGATGATCATGAAGTTAGCGATCATGAAGAGGTCGAAGAGGACATCCCCGACGAGGTTCAGACTAGATCTGGACGTGCAGTCCGAAAACCAGCTAGATACAGCGATTGAGCGTCTTCTCACGATCAGAATCATATCGGAATTGCTTCTCAACACCAAGAATTGAGTGTGTTTCGCATCACGGCAATTGAGCATTTTGTGTGGTCATGGTGTTCGAGTGGTAGGGGTGTTCGGGTGGCCCGGGTGGGATAGTATATGGAATGAAGCTGCAAATCGCTGCAAAACGCACCGCGTTGGGTGGTGGATGTCTCCAGAAACCCGACCAGACCCGCTACCTCGTCGCTCAGGGCTGCATCAAGCCCCTGTGTGACCTCCTCGGCTGCCCCGACAACAAGATCATCCAGGTTGCTCTGGACGGCCTCGAGAACATTCTCAAGGCACAACTTCCAATGTAAAAAGCCGTGTTATATCTCCATCGTTAGTTTAATCCCTATATCTAAATGGCCGTTTGACTTTTCGCCCAGTGCGAGTCAGCTGAACGGGACTCATCGGTGCCTGATCCGAATTGGATTGTTGTATTGACATGTGAACCGGTCGAGGTATTTTAACCTGGTTGCATTTCCGCTTGGCCAAGCGAGCATGGTGAGCATAGCCCCCCCTCAAATGCCCATGGAGGGTCTCGTCGAGGCACGCATGCCGTATCGCAGCCAGATGAATGGGAGGGAAATGCAATCATAGGAGACGATAGATGGCAGAAAGTACTACATGGTCGCCTGGAAGCCAACTCTCGAGCCAGAGGAAGATCTGGGCAATATGCGAGACCTGATAGATGAGTGGAGGCGAAACATGGCAGGCACAAAGCGGTCGCCAGGTATCTCGAGGCATGAAAATAACGGATACAGGGACAGTGGCCGGAGCGAAGAAATCGAGATCCGGCTTAAGAGGCGTCGAGGCCGTCCCCGTAAGGATTGTGTAGTTAATGCAAGCAATAGCGCTGGTCAGACAGACATGATCGACCGGGTGGAAGCCAGAGGGAACAACCGCAAAAATGGTATACGTAAAGCATCTCGCACGATGAAGTAATTCTTCACTTTTTCGAATCAATGAATTTCATTTTAATTTCTAACCGATTTTTCCTAACGGAACGGATGAACCGTGTATCAACAGCAATTAGTATCTACTATTTACATTCTCCCTCAAACCTCAAAGCTCTCGCCATCTCTGATTTCGTTCCCATTGTGAAGGATTATTATCACACTTGACCGTTTTCCGCTTCATTGTTCTGACACCCGATATCCGGCTGATTTTTTGCGATGAGGCCTCCGCTTTAAAATTTGTATATAAGGTGACAGAAAGCTCCAAGTCCACCTGAATTGCCGAAGGACAACAGCTTGAGCCATGCTGTGCCTTCTGAATATGAGCTGCATCTCTTCTTTGCGCAGTCGCCACTACCAGCATTCTTCGTTACCATCGCAGATTAACATTCATAAACAAGATCCAGAAGCCGAGGAAGCCCGTCTCCGCAAGCTTTTGTTCGGACCGAGGCTTACACAGAGTACGCACGAAGCGGACCGTACGCAAGGAATGCAGAGTGCAAGGACGAGAATTGCCGGAACCCCTCATCTATCATGTCTCAAGTTAACTTTTACCGGCCTCCATGAAATTCCGCCACCATATAGCATTGATGATCCTTACCCATTCTGACCGACAAGAACAATTAAAGTTAATACAGCCTGGGGTCCAAGAGGACCTCCACCGGTTGAGCTGGGCGAGGACGAAGAGGGGATCGAGGACAACGAAAAACTAAGGACGTGTGCAAGCCGGAATTTTATTTCAAAATCTAGCATATAAACTTCCTAGATAGATTATTGAGGCCATTCGTAGGGCTCAGATTGAAGCGGAAGTGGTATCTGCAGATAGCGACGATTCAGAAGATTCAGAAACACCATCAGAAACGAGATCAGTTATCGTGGTGGCGGCGTAATCATCGTCGAGAGGAAGGGTGTTGTCGTGGCAGAGGGTGGGCCGAATGTGGTGCGGGCATGTTAGAAGTTGCTGTCACTCACCACTCTACTTGGAGTGGCTTCTCATCTGGCAACCATCTTCACTCGAATAGAATGGTACATGCTTGCACCCCTCCTAGTCTGCATATACCTGGCCATTTCAGTACTCCTCTTTTTATTCATAAACTCTTTTGAGTCAAATCTTAGCACTTGTTTTGAATATCTTTCTGTCCTTGTCGTATTATACTGTATGTATAAAGTCCACTGCTTCAAAATACAGTAAAAAGATTATAGTATCGTCGATACAGTACATGTACTCCACTGTATCACTGTGCGAAGAGTCTGGTACAGTAATGAAAGCCTGTGCTTGATGTGAAGTAGTATACATGGAAGATCGCTCTTCCCGGCCTTGCCTTCTTTTTCCACGACCCTGTGAGGTACATGTCCGCCAAGCTGGTTCCTCAGCTCCTCAATTCTTACAAGAAGGCTTTCGGCAACCCATCAGATGAGCTCCGTGGCCTCTGGGCTGGCACTGTTGACAAGCTCCTGAAAGTGCTGATCGCCGAGCCTGCTATTAAGTCCCTTGGCAGAGATTGTCTGAGTCCCCAACACATGGATAAGTTTATCGAATCGGTCAAGACCGCTCTCGATGACTACAAGGACTGTGTGCAGGAGCGCCTCTCCGTGAATGACGGCTCAAGCCCTGATGATGTCGCTACAAGAGTGGGAAATCGAGGAGGTCCTGCTAACCCATACTATCAACAAATATATATAAGTTATATATATATATATATATATATACCTATCTTGCTTAAATCCAGCCCTCATTCCCCCGTATTATAGGTACTTATAGTCAGTTGTACTAATATTGAATGATTTTGAAATTAATTCACGTGGTAGATTCATTTCCGAGTCGTCACATGGGACGCCCTTTTTAGGTCTTACAACGCGGGCACGCAGTAAAGTAAAACTCTTTTCTTTAAAACCTATTGATTATTAGAAAGGTATAGATACACTTATGCGTGCTGGCCCCATACCTGTGAGTTCCGCAGCTTTTGTGGTCGGTCCGGAGTCTGAGAAAGCTGTGAAAGGGCCAAAGATCCTGTCCATATTGTCAAATTCGTACGCGCCGCCGGCTCCATCGTTTCCGATGCCTCTCCACCCCTCTTATCCCTCAGTCTATTTCCCATCCTAGGAAGTGTTTAAAAGGTCTTTCTGGCCGCTTTCATAGTCTCCAATTTAGCCCTTTGTAAACTTGAAACTGCTCTTCACGCTGAACCTCTGCTCGAATTTCTTGTCGATCTCCCCCAGGAGACCTTTTTTCTCATAGCTGAGTTTTTCCGGTCGGGCAGATGAAATTATATAAAGAGTGGATCAGCCTTATATCCTAGCATTCAATTATCTTTCCTGATAACGTCCCCGGCCCGGCTTCCGCCCCCCCCCTGATTCCGCCCCCCCCCACATCCGCGTTCACGCGTGTACGCGTCTGCCCCCACCCTATATAAACTCAACCATATCTTTCCGAGAGAATTTTTTCTGGTCACCAAACTTCTTCCAAGCATCAACCTAGTCATCATGAAGCCCTATGGGGAAGCCGAGATCCATGACGCCCTTGTTGCGTGCAGGGATGGAATGCCCGTCAAGCAGGCTTGCAGGACCTGGCATATCCCCCGTTCCACACTTCGCGATCGCCTCGCCGGCGCGCAAAGTCAGCGCGTTTCTCACGAACCTCAGAGGCCTCTTTCTGATGATCAGGAGGATCGATTGGCCCTATTCCTTATCAACCAAAGCAGCTTGGGCCATGCGTTAACTCGCTGGGAAACGAGGGCTCTGGCAGCCCGAATGGCCTCGTCGGGGAAGGAGGTCGCTCCTCTCGGAAGGAAGTGGCTGAGGGCCTTCCTCCTTCGTCACCCTATCCTCCAAAGCCGTAAGTACCAGCGCGTTGAGGCTAAACGGCTAAGGGCAGCTACCAAAAAGAACGTTGGGTCGTGGTTTGACTTCATGCAGTTGCCTATCGTGAAGGCAATTAAGCCGGCCAACCGATGGAATGCCGACGAGGGCGGGCTGATGGAGGGCAAGTCCGAGAAGGCGCTCACGATCGGCTATTCGGAAGGAAGCCAGCTTCTTCAGAAGGACTTTAATTCGAGAGCGTGGACCTCCTTCCTTGAGTGTATCTCCGCCACGGGCAAGTTCCTCGTCCCACTCGTTATTTTTAAGGGACTCAGCATTCAGCAGCAGTGGTTTCCTATCGCCCTTGAAGATCACGAGGGCTGGCAGTTCACGGCGACGAAGAAGGGGTGGATGGAGGAACCTATTGCTATCCACTGGCTTCGGAAGGTCTTCCTTCCTCAAACAGTACCAGAGGACCCATTAGAATGGCGCCTTCTCGTAATCGATGGGCACCATACACATACAACGGTCGAGTTTATGTGGGAATGCTTCTCGAATAAGGTGTATATCGTTTTTTTTGCCCGCCCATACTTCGCATATGCTGCAACCGCTCGATGTGGCGATCTTCGGCCCTCTAAAGCTCGCATTTAAGAAGCATCTCGATCACCAGGGAGGGCACGATTCGTCAACAGTCGTGGCAAAGAAACGGTTTCTTTATTGCTATCACAAGGCTCGAATTAACACTTTAACGGAAGCAAATATACGTTCTGGCTGGCGGGCGACTGGTCTCTGGCCAGTGTCTAAGCATAGGGCACTCGGAAGCCACTTTATCGCCGATAATCGCGAGAAGGAAGCGAGATCGTTGGAATCTGGCGGTACCAATAGCTCCAGCAGCCATTTCTGCACTGATAAGTGTTTTTGTCGGCCTCGAGGGACCATTTTTGCGACCCCTAAGCGATCTCAAGACCTAAGGGGTATGGTGGCTCGGTATGCCCGTCAGAAGAATCTCAGCCCCACATCACGACTCCTCTTCAGGAAAATCCTCAAAAGTTGGGACCAGATAGACGTCGATCTGACGATGTCCTCACAAAAAGCCCGAGAGTTGGAAGCCCAGATTGAAGCCAGTAGGGTAGTCCGAAGGAAGAAGGTTCAACTTGACCCGAATGAACTTTTCGCCGATATCGAGGCCATTCGGAGGACTCAGATTGAAGCGGGGGTGGTATCAGAAGAAAGCGACGCTTCAGAAGAGTCGGAAACACCATCGGAAGCGAGGTCAACTATCGTGGTGGCGGCGTCGTCGGCGACGAGGCGAAGGGGGCGGTCGTGAGGGAAGGGGGCGGAATCAGGGGGGGGGCGGAAGCCGGGCCGGGGACGTTACCGCCTTAAATGCCTCGCCTTGTGAGTTACTACCCTGATACATCTTCAACCAACGGCGCTATGGAAGAAAATCAGCTTAGGTCAGCTTCCTTGCCTTCTACACCGTATCCAGAGAAACAGGTCTTTGACGCGATGAATGATGACACCGCTTCGTCTGGCTCCCTGCTCAAGGTTGAAAGAGTTGCACTTGGGCCTCGAGAGATTCAAGATCAAGACTTGGCTGTATCAGCCGATCATAATTTGCAAGGTCTCTTTTCCACCGATTTCCCGCCTTGGTCCTCCTTACCCTCGGGAACTGCAAATCTCGACTGGACCTCCGGGCTACGTCAATTCCCGCCTTACCTTCCGCGTATCCAGGAGCTTGACGGACTCAAGCTAAATGCAACGTACGCAGCTTGGTGTTTCTGATTCTTCTGACACGTCGCTATCGTCAGATACCCGCCCCACCTCAATCTGGGCCCTACGAATAGCCTCAATGTCGGCAAAAGTCTCATTTGGGTCTAGTTGGACCTTCTTCCTCCGGGATGCCCTGCTGGCCTCAATCTGGCGTTCCAAGTCCCGGTTCTTTTGTGAGGACATCGTCAGATCAAAGTCTTTCTGCTCCCAACTCTTGAGGATCTTCCTCAAGAGGAGTCTTGTTGTGGGGCTGGATTGCTTCTCACGGTTATACTGGGCTACCATGCTACGCACCTCCTAGGATCGCTTGGGGGTCTCAAAAACGGCCCTCAGAGGCGTACAAAAACACTCCCCGGTGCAAAATTGGCAGACGAAGCTATTGGAAGCACCCAGATTTGACGATTTGGCATCCTCACGGCGGTTTTCCTCCACAAAGCGACTGCCGAGTGCCCTATGCTTAGATATGATCCCTCCTGGTCTGTATCGATATATATTAAATTATATTTGTTACTCGGATTTTAGAAATGGAAGAACCGCTCAATATAAAAGATGGTGATTCTGGTCTGTTTAATTCTCTTGCCGGCCAAGGCAACGAAAGCCGAGTGGATCAAGATCTGGTGAGTATAGGGACTGAGTAACTGGCAGGGTTGCATTGAAGGCGGACATGGAAAAGGAGTCATTTTGCCCTATCCATGTCCACCGTTTAGATGTCCACCATTTCAATGCCCCATTTTGATTGTCCCAGCGTTTGACACGGTGGGACATTGAAATGGTGGACATTGAAATGGAGGAGTTGAAATGGTGGGCATTGAAACGGTGGACATTGAAATGGTGGACGTTGAAATGGTGGAAATTGAAATGGTGGACGAAATGGTGGACATTGAAATAGTGGAGTTAAACGGGTATTGAGATGGTGGGACATTGAAATAGTGGTAGACATTTAAATAGTGGTGGACATTTAAATGGGGGGGACATTTAAATGGTGGACACAATTCAATGTCTACCGTTTAAACTTCCACCGTTTCAATGTCCACCATTTGACATATTGGGACATCTAAACGGTATTGAAGCGGTGGACATTTCAACGCTTCAATGTTTATGACGTTTGTAGTGCGACCCGCGGCCCCCTGTTCGTAGTTATTTTTAGAACCAAGTCCGCATTTTTAGCATTCAGTTCCTGGTTTCCAGGATTTGGGATGCAGGAACCCGTCGTGCGGCTGATTATTTAAACCCGCCTAACCCCCCACACCTTTCCCCTTTCGTACCTCTCCTCCTCGTGCTTACTTATACTGGTAACGCCCGCTGACGCAGGCAGATGCCCCGGAACTCTGGAATGATTGAACTATGAACGAGACTGGGAACAAAGTGGAAGGCGGGAATAGCGGGCTCTGACTGGTGTGGGACGCTAAAATCAGAGGCCACTATTAAGGTACATAGTGTCAAGGATATGGCCTTGGGCGTCAGGCGCGAGGGTCACCCTGGACTATCACAGTTAGCTTCATAGCTCCGCCAGGTGCCTTTCTCTAGCACCTCGCGCGTCAACACCTGTGAGGGTACGGCATTGGTCTATGTGTAGTAGGTAGCATGTCAGTTCCTGAGCTGTCATTGTGGCTCCTTTGGTTGACCGATCTACCGTGTTACCTTGCCCAGAAGAGTCCCTGATTGGGTGGTGAAAGCTACCACTCCGTCCTCTCACATCACCTTTTCTTCCCCGCCTGGTTTCTTCTCCCTTGCCCGTGCCTGACAGGTAGTGTATCTATGATCTATCTATAGGCTTCTAATGTACCGGTATTATATAACTAGAATGTAGATTGAGAAAGTCAAAACTTACTGTCTTGTCCATGTGCGTATGGTTTCCTCCTCGAGTTTATGAAGCCTTTCCATCTCAGTGAGTAGCGCATCATGTGGACGAAATCGGAGGTCCTTCATCTCAAGTTTCTGTAAGAGATACAGACCATCTAAAGATTGAGGGCGCGAAAGTTGGACCAGCATAGAACAAAACTTCTTATGCATGTCTTGACCCTTGGCAGATGGATTATCTTTTAGGTCAAGGACTGCTGTCTTGAGAGTCGCCCCTTGTACTTTATAGTCCGTCAGGCTAAATGCTGAACATATTGGAACTTGTTTTCTCCGTACGGAATATGTCTTGATGGTGATTGATCTCTCTATAGGGAAAACAGGGAAGTCGTTAGCCTGGAGATGTTCAAAGCCAAGGTGCTTCGGATTCTCTTGGCGGAATAGAACACAGGCTGGCGGTTTAGTACATAAGATGAACAGGTCATCAATCTCGAAAAAGTCCGCTGTCCATTGTTAGTGTAACTGCATGTCGTGTAATCGGTCGTGGGAAGGCACACCTGATGGGTCAATAACGATACCCGAAGGAATACCACGTGTGCCATTGACATGTCCAAGAAGGGTGCAGATGTTAGCAAGAATTACCCCAGGCATCCCCGGTGTGTAGAGGAAAAGGCCTTGAAAAGGGATCTTAGTACCTTGATCCCTTTGTTGAAGCAAGTCTTCGAGATAAAGAGGGAAAGAGGATGTAGAAGTGGTTCTGCTGTGCTGGGCTGGGAAGATGTAAATTCGTTGTGATCGACATCGAGCAAAGTGTTCCGTTCTGACGAGATTGAGATGATGTCGAAGTGCGTTCAATTTCGCAACGAAAGTTGCACCTTCCAGTTCCGGCATGAAAAGAGAAGTTATCACTCTGGTGTTCAGCAAAGCCAGATCTTCTTCAGTCAAGGCAGAAGCCCTTGCTCGGCGGACCAAATCTCGGAATATGGGGTCCTGTGCTTGTCTTATCTGCTCGTTGAGGATAATTACTTCTTTGAACAGATGCCAGACCATCTGGCCATTGACATCCTCACTATTCCCATGTCTCGGTTCTCTCCACAGTGCTGGCCCTTTTACAGGCGGGAATTGGAAGAAGTCCCCAAAGAAAATGATAACTGGCAGTCCACCAAAGAGGTCAGGCGAGCTGCGATCTAGGGATTTTGCAATCTTGCACTGATTGTTGATCATGCTTAACGAAGTTAAATCCAACATACTAACTTCGTCCATGATTATAATCGTCTTCCTGGACCACAACTTTTTGATGCGAGCGCTTACTGTAGGCTTTTGGGTCTTGGAAATTGAAATACCCAAAGAGGTATGGTAGGTATTTCCACTGATATTGTCAGCAGCAGCTCCTGTAGGCGCCATCAGGATGACCTCATGCTTTCGCATCATAAGGTCCATGCCGGCAACAATGGCTTTGATGACTCGACTCTTGCCAGTTCCGCCTTCTCCTCCAACGTAGAGGAGCATCTGATCCCGCCTGGATGCATCATATGGATTATCTCTCCAAGCTATCGCGGCAGAAAGCACTCTTTCTATAACAAGTCTCTGCTTTGTATTGAGAGGGAGAACTTTGCAGACTAGCGTGGTAAGAGTTGTGCCAGAAGGGCTATCGCCGACTCGAGAGCGAAGGTTTATTAAGTTTGGTATGGCTTGGAGTGAACTCAGAGTAGGGTGGAAAGTGCCATCACCAAGATCAGGACCGAAACTGTCGCCCTCGAGTGCAATACGCTCTTCTGGTTCGATGTTATCAAGCTCATCGCGTGTAGCAAGGCCTTTGATTTGTAGCTTCCAGCTCTCTAGTGTAGGGTTGGGGAAGAATCTAATGCCAGAGGTAGTAAACGTGGGAAGTCGAAAAATATCAAGAGGCACAAGACTTCGTGATTGCAGGCACTGAACAAGGTGCGCTTTTGAAGATAAGAATGGAATACGCTGGCTGGCGGCATGAAGTTCCTTGCGCCAAGATGTAGCGATGGAATGGTATGCCGATATCAGAGCCTCATCGGTGAATTCCTGTTGTGGAGAATCCTGAGATTCTTCGGCATCCAAGTCGGAATTAGCAATTTCCATATCGTCAATGTTATGGTCGAGGTCGTCCTGAGATATCGCCGTTGCGTTACGGAGAGCGGCGTCAACCATTGCATCCTCTCTGGATTTCCGAAGGAGCTCCATGTTCCTAGCGAAGTTGCGATTATGAGGCGAAAGCGTGGGTTCAACAATGTCCCATATTCTCGAACAGGCATCCCGTTTTGTGTCATACTCAGAAGCGTGTTGTTGAAATAGGGCCGGCAGTTGGTCCCATGGTAGGGAAAAACCCCAATTGCACTTCGGCGAGGTCATTCTTGATAGCAGTTGTGTTTGGATGACCTCCACAAACACCTTCCTCCTGGATCTGGTACTGAGAGAATTGGCCGTTGAAGGACACGGTCTTCACCTGAGACTCGGTACGTGCCATGCACTGCACGTGTGTGTTGCTCTTGGGGTGGGTCGTATCGAATTCCACGTCGGATGTCGTTGCGTCAGACCTTCTCTTAACATCTACTAACATGCAGTATTCGAAAAGGGTAAGATGAGCTAGATCTGGACCACGCCATCTGTAGTTGTCGAAACGGCTTACGGGAGCCGTATCCTTGGGTTGAAAGGTGCATTCCTCTTCGCCTGTGAACTCGGGAGAGCCATCGAACAGTGATCCGGTAGACTCAATGGCGGTGCGTACATATCGCCTTAGCCACCAGAGATTGACTTGGACAAAGTTGTAATTCCTTGTGTAATATGTCGGTAGCTGAAGCAAGGAGTTGGCGATCTGTACACCGCTAATCTCGCGGTCGTGAGACAGAGTGTTGAAGCAGCGAAGAGCAAATTGGTCCATATCCATTTTCCGAAATCGCATGTCGGCAGCATCTGGTGTCTGAGTGGCCTTTGCCTTATCCATGCTTTGTTTCAGCAATGCAGCCTTTACTAGCATTTGGTGTGGGGAAACGTCATCCTTCGTCGCATAATTTGTAAGGTAGTAGATGAGAGCCAGGCACTTGGTAGTGGTTGGGATCCAGGAGATATCGTGATTTGATCGGATGCAACTGGCGATTGCTGGATTCCATGGATTGACCCAACCATGGTTTCGAGCGAGATGGACCACACCTAGCTCGTCCACTTCAGAATGCGGCCGAAGGTCCCGTGGCATACCAAATCTGCAAGCATCCTTCCCTCGCCCCCTTTGACGATACTTGAAACAGGTAGCGGTGTGGTTCGAGGAATGGATTTGACTTTTGCCAGCAACTGCATTGCTATCAGCCGTGAGCCTTTGACGGAATTCGTTATCAGAACCCGGATCCTTAGAAGAAGGTGGCGTATTTGCGGGCCCTGATTCCGGAATGCTATCATTCTCCGAGTTTATGCTGTGAACAATGATAGATTCAAGATACCGTATCACCCGTTGAGCAAAGGCCCCATCTCGTACAAGCCGTTCCCGCAGAGTGCTGAAGGCAAGATTGCCCGTAAGCCATATCAAGACATGAAGATGTAGCATGCCACGACCGTTTGTCTCAACAACGCCGTAGTGATTTGCCACTTGCCCAAGGATTCCAATACGTCCTGTGCCAGACTGGATGAGACCATCAAAGATGGCTTTACAAACGTGATTGAAGAATTGGGCAACTGCCACTGGGTTTGACGTTGCTGCTGTATGACGAATAGCCGCGGTCGCTGCAGGGACGGCATCGGCAGGAATTTCGATTCCTGCCAAGATTAGAACGAGAGGGTTCCGTAAATCGGAAGGATTGATCGTCGCCCAAATTGCCGGTTCGGCACCCCGTACAATAAGTCCTTTAATTTCAGTCCGCATCATCAGCTTTTGGGAGAATGATTCAGGTACTCGCATGCCAATTGTTGTAAGGCCTTGCTGAAGTCTACGGACTGCGGGGTCCTTAATGGGTTGTCCATTGGAAACTGCTGTTGCGGCAGTCTGCAACTGATCGACAGTCAAAGAGGCGATATCATCCCTAACAGATCTCCAGTTTTGGCGTTTAACAAGCATAGCGTTTCCGAGAGATGATCGGCGCAGCTGTATCACGTCGTAGAGAAGGTACATGAATGTCTTATGGCGAGCAAACCTGCGAAGGTTAGTATAAATAACATCATAGTTTCGGAGACTCTAACCTTCTGCTATGGTGGCTTAATGCCCACTGTGCAAAAGTATTAAGTGACACTGGTACTGGCCTCTGATCTTGGTGGCCACCGAGGCCGTTGGGAAACAATGTCGGGAAAGCGCCAGTGAAATAATGGGGATCTTCCCAGCTACTCATCAGTGTAGCCTGGCTGTGAATAGCATAAGAGATTGTTGGCAAATCTCTTTGTCTATGCTCGTGCTCGGGCTCATGCGAACCATCTGCAGCTTGATCTGTTTCATCCACCCAACGCGTGTTGCCTGTTAACACTCCTAACAAGGCATCAATCAACCGAAGGTTAGAATCCGTCCGTTCTCCATTGACATCCGCGTAGACTGAGCCGGTCACGAACGGATCATTGTCATTGGGAAGAAATGCCTCATCTTGAGCCGCCTGGAAGTCATTTTCATAGTTCCCAGTTTGAAGGCTAACAGTATATCCTTCGCGTTCGTGATGATCCGGATCCTCAAGATGAATGATGCTATCAGCGATTTCAGGCGGGATAAAGTCGGAAGGCCAGGCGTCTGTCATCGTATGGTTGATTGTGATATCGTGATAAAGATGGTTGTGCTGGACAAGATAATGCAACGCCGTCAGAACTTTGTCCTTTCGAACGCGTAAGAACGGTTTTAGATCCTGATTGGTAGGAGGGTGTTTACCAAGCCAGAAGACCTTGAATAGATTGTCTAACCTCAGTTCAGGGCTTGGGAGGATCTGAAGGAGGGGTCCAGGGTCTTGCGGAATGACAATCATGTGGCCTCGCAACGCATTGTAGTTTGTTGGAGAGGCATGGTCACCAGGTCGCAATTTGAGGATCGTACCAACAGGGTGGCATTTCGCGATAAGGCATTCCTCGGCGGGCGTAAGGTCTTCCAATGCCGATGGAGGAGAGAATTTAATTTCTTTGTTTTAGCAATAGGAAAATATTGTGTGGATAGCTTCTTCGAAGCTCACAAGAGCCATTCTTTTAGATATGGTATTGCGTAAGCTGGCTGGGTGTGACGAGGTCACGTGACCCCCTTTATGGGGAACGTCTTTCTGTTTATGGAAAGGCGCAAGTGCGTCACGTGGTCCAGCCGGCAGTTGCGTTGATGAAAGAAATCTGAAAAGAACATCAAGAAGGAACCCCTCTCCGAGAGCGGAGCTCGCCTCATGCTTAAATCAAATATAATCTGAGCTTCTTCCAAAGCTGACCCGCTTCTTTTTCGGGCGGGACGCTTCTTCTTTGTTCTTCCGTTGGCTCGAGATTTCTCTTCTTCGGCGGGACGTGACGGAGACTTCGCCGTGGCGGCTCGCAAACATGGTCACGGCGACGCTGACGCCAAGGAATTCGCTGTGTTACTACCAAGAATTGGCCTTCTGATCGTGATGCGCCGAGTGTCTTCTTCAAAGAGTTGGCACCGAATCGGGTTGTTTTCACGATCACGGTGATAGCAGGCTGTGCTGAGCCGGGAATTATTATTTAAGAGTAGAACACCAGCACGGGCAATAGTACCGGCACAGTGGTGCTGTTGATGACGAGTTCCTTATAAAGATATCACAATTGGGCCTTAGACTATGATTTTTCGGGCTTAGCTTTGGTATATATCTACAAAGCCATGCGATGAACTACACCCTATGTACACTGGTCCGGATAAACTGACATGACCAAGAACCTCTCAGAGACCGTGCCCGTATCGTTCTTAAATTACAATTGGTACGTGACCTAATCTGAGTTCTTTCCAAAGCTGAGCTCCTCTTTCTTCGCCGTGACGAGATCTTCGTGAGGAGGGCTCTCTCGTGACGAAGTCCGAATTGGCCGCAGGGACTGCCGCGCCGAAGCTGGACAAGGAGTTCTTGAGCGTGACGAGTCAAACACTTCTCTGACAAACAGATACTGTGGCATATAGTGAACTTCACTCTTTTCTTTTACAAATGAACTGGTGTACTTGTAATTTAATGACGTTGTTTCTGGGGCAAGTTGAAGCCGGGTTTATATTTAAGAAAGCTTTGAACTTTTGATTTGGAACCACTGATCACTATTTCTCAACTAACGCCGCGCACCAGTACGCTTTCTCCCAGAAGACCTTTCAGATACAGGCTCTTTTCCGCGCCTCGCCCTCTTCTGACTCCGCATCTCGGGTTCCCCAGTTGGCTGGATCGCGTCCTCACCACCAGCACCACCGGTTATACCACTGGAATTTCCCTCGGTGCCATCCGCGATACCATGAGATTGGGATGGTAAAGGAGCTTCATAGAAGTGATCCGGTGAACCCTCTCCTCCAGAGCGCCCATCTCCTGCAATGCTCGATTGCAAAGCAGCATCAGGATCAGCGACGTCGGTCAGTGTCGGATTTCCAGCCTGACCAACCGCCTTTGAACCACTAGAAGACGCACCCAACTCAGTGCCAAACGAGGGGTCCAATCTTCT
Source organism: Diaporthe sp. PMI_573 (assembly GCA_021399435.1). NCBI lineage: Eukaryota > Fungi > Ascomycota > Sordariomycetes > Diaporthales > Diaporthaceae > Diaporthe > Diaporthe sp. PMI_573. The sequence continues at coordinate 111,690 of JAJTUP010000118.1, forward strand.
CTTCCGCGGCTTCTGTGCACTGGAGCTACCCTCCTGGACTCGACTAGCCCTCGCAGCGGATGGAGATGATACAGAGGGAGACGGTCCCTGTTTAGCTCCACCGGCAACATCGCCTTCAGTGTTCCTGGTATTCTTCTTAGGGGTCGTCCTCGTCTTCATATCGCCGAAGGGACTGCCGCCAATACCGGATCCAGAAGGCCCGTCTCTGTTCAAATCAGTAGGGACGATGACCGGGATATACACGCCAGAGGGAACATCCCGAAGCAGCGATGTCTTGAGAAGACCAATCATCTTCCCGATGAAATGAACCACGCGACCCTCTGTTTGGAGGAAGCCTCCTCTTTTGATCGCTCTGCCCCACCTCGTTTCACGGAGGAAAGTCTCCACACGAGGCCAGTAGAGAAGGACGTGGAAGGGATAATCACCACTTGGTGGGACCTTTGACCCATCTCCTTGTGCGGGCGGATTCATGTTGAAACGCGTGCTCATTCTCAAAAACCCCATCGCATTGTTCCTTTCCGATATATCCAGCCAAGATGGTAGGACACCAACATCTTTCCAGGCATACTTGTTCGGATCGCAGATACCGAAACCATGGACGGTCATAGGATGGGTGGGTAGCTCGAGGCTCTTGTCGAAGGTTCGTCCGGCTCTGTGCGAAAAATGTCAGCACATAGAGCTCGGGCTAAGCGTCGATAGTTGAGGACCAACTTTTGAAGACCGCCATTCACAGGGATGAAAAATTGAGCAACTGCGGTGGACGAACGGGTCTGACCAGCGGAGATGCGAAAAGAATCATCAGTCACCTGGCGCTTCCATGTGACCCAGTTGGGGTGAAAGCAGCCTTCAACGTTCCACGTGAAAGGCTTTGCCATATCCATAGTACAATCAGGGGCATAGACTGGAGCGATGACATCAATGTCCCAACTCGAGCCATCGTTAAGCAAGACCTCGCGTTCTTCACCCTGAACATTGTTGGGCCTGAAGGGAAACTCCAGCCGCAGGTGCCTTGTCTGTGTGAAAAGAACCTTGTTGGTGTTCCAAAGGTCATCTACCCTACCAATGCGAGTGGGTATAATCATGCGGAGTCCGTAGCTCTTTCGAGATTCAACCGTATCGGAGCCCGAAAGCACTGGGATTTTGGCGGCAGTTCGTTCCGGCATACGAATGGTTCCTTCGTTGTTGGTGTAGGCATCGGTATCCCCCGCGTCAGAGTCTGCGGCCTCCCACGGGTCTTCATAAACGAAAGTACCGGTGCTGACAACAGACACGGCATCATCATCGACGCTGACGGGACTGGCAGAACCAACTGGCATGATTCAAAGATTTTGACGGAATATGGTGCAGCACACAGTATTGCAATAGATTGGGCCGGAAATTGAAATGATCCGGAGAAAGACCATGGGGACGGGGTTGATCCAAATAAAGTAGAAACACGGACCTTATTGCAAGGATGGGAGCCAGAGTCAAGCGATATCGTACAAAGAATTAAGGTTTTCAAAATAACCTCAACTCTCTTACCTACGATGTTTCGTGCTCTGTGCCGCAGCGACCACATGATACTCACATCCCTATGCAGCAGGAAATCAAGCCAACCAATACATGCCGAGCACAATCAGAACGGATGGTACTGAGCAAATAGAAGAGGGATTCTCAATACATGCTCTTACAAAGGATGTTTCGTGCTCTGCGCACCGGCGACGCAATAGAAATACATAACTAACAGTCCAACAACAAAGTTTAGAATCGTATATAAGATTAGGCTCAAATAGAGAACGCAGTACATATCAAACATATATTGCACGTAGCCGCGGATTTAGGGATCATCTTGACAACAGAAAATTGATGCTGATAGTCGAAGATTTCTCGGAGGATGGGGTTCTGGGCGAAGGAAAATGACTGGTTGCTACTGACGATTAACTCGACTAGCATACGCTGAAAGTGTTGCTTATCAAAGCGTGAGATGAAGCTATTCGCGATGTTCTGTTCCGTAGGCTTGTTGACGTCCAGTTTCAAAACAGATGCAATAGTCGGCTGGTTCGATTTCAGTGCGCCTTCGGATTTGAGCTGTGCTGTGCTCCTTTTCTCTCCCTCTGGTGCTGGTGTTTTGTGCTCACGCCATAGATGATTTGCCGCGTTCTGGAGACCTGAAGAGGTAAAACTCGCGATAATGGGACGATTTCCGAGGATACAGTACTTGCAAGCCCATTTGCGTAAGCCATGACGTTGAATATCATAGCCAAAGTCCCACAGCCAAGAGCTAGTATCACGAGCGCGTTCTGACCAATTCCAGCCTCTGAAATGGCGAAAAAGACGGTCTTCGAGCTGCTGCTGTTGGCCTGGTTGGCCTGGCTGGTTGGCTGACATCGTCAAAAAAAAAGTTTTTGGCAAAAACAAAGCAGGAAATCTGTAGAAAACGCGCTCAATAGGGGTAGTTTCTCGTATAATGTTATAAGATTAGCTGTAGGGATGATCGACCTCGGCTAACTTGGGTCCAGGTACCTCGATTTAATAGGCAACTATATACAAAAATGTCGAGAGGTCAGGGGAAGATGCTGGGCAAAGATTGCTTGAGGGCAGATCAGGATCTGAACATTCCGTGCTATGTTACGATTGATACCTAACTACATTGTGATTCCAGTGCGTCTAGCCACCCATCTTATAACCTGACCTGCCCATCCCTCATGGATCTCGATGCACGCTGGCCTGAGCGAGGCTCAGCCCTGACTTGGGCGCCATATGGGCCTGAGCGGTGCTGCGGTGCCTTTCGCCGATACTACGGTACCCTTCACCGGGCCTCCGATGGGCCCGAAGTGCTGCCTTCCAACAAAAAATAAGTACTATGAACCGTACAGGGTCAGGGAATATCCCCCTGTACCTAAATCCACCTAAATCCACTCCATTACATCCACTATCAGGTCCAAGTGTAGTGGATTATTACGTAATCTGAGGGCCGACAAGTGGATGTAATAGAGATGGGCCACTTATTTGTGGTCCACGTGGATTTGCAGTGTAGTGGGTCCGAGCCTTGTCAGTTGCTTCGTCAACTGCAACAAGACTCATTTGCAGCTTCTGGCGATCCTGAAAGTGGAAAGCAACGGCCAGTTGACGTTGTCCTTGACAACGATACTAGATGGTTGTCCCAATACTACATGATAAAACGAATGCTTCGCTTGCAGCCCGTCTACGAAGAATTCATCGCCAAAGCCAAGAGGCTATTCCGAGACGCTCGGAAAGGTGAGGGTGGACAGAAGCTTCCTCCCTGCCTCGAGGAGTCGAGCTTCATCAACGAGAGCGATTGGGCGGTGCTGAGGACATTTGATGAGATACTCTCTGATTTCCACGTCGTTGTGCAAGTACTTCAGGGAGATGGACAGCCGCGATATCGATCGTCTGGAGTTAGGGAAGCTTTTGGTTCCATGACTGATGTGCTGGAGGCGTTCGAATTCCTACTTGGGAGGCTCGAGGACGCAAAATCGCGTATTGAGAGGCATCCTGAACCAGAGCAATTCTGTGTCAATATCAACCTTGGCTGGAAGAAGCTCGATAAATATTACAATACTTTGAGGGACTCGCCAGCATACTACGCCGCCGCCGCCTTGCACCCTAGCCTACGATGGGACTATTTCGACGAGGTTTGGGGTCAACAGCATCCGGGTTGGGTCGATGAATCGAAGGAAATCGTGCAACGTCTTTGGGATACGGAATACAGAGACCTACAGATCACAGACACCTCTCCTGAAGGTCCGGTTGTGAAGAGGCGAAAGACGACTTTGTCCTCCTTTGATCGGTATCGTAACCGATACCGTCAAAGCCAACCCTCCGCTGCTCAAGCGGATGAATATATCCGCTGGCAGGCCAGTGTGTCTGGGAGCGACAAGGACGTCGCAGACCCAGTTGAGTATTGGGTCCTCAAGAGGTTTGAGTATCCAAGGCTATCTCGAATGGCTCTTGACGTCATGACAGTGCCGGCCATGAGCTCGGAGTGCGAGAGACTGTTCTCCGCCACCGGGTTGATGGTCACGCCCCTCCGAAACCGCTTAGACGCTGGGACGATTGGACTAATCCAAACGCTGCGATCTTGGTTACGCGCAGGCATTATCGAAGATGTCGATAGCATACTGCTTGACGATACAGCGTTACAGGAGGCTGTTGGACGGGCTGGCTTGGAGGAGCGCCAGGAGTAAGGCAATAGAAAGTTGTTGGAGATTACAAGTGTGAGGCGACCAAGTCGGTGGCAAGGTGTGGAAGAAGGAGGAACATTCTACAAGAAATCGTGCCTGTACATAAATAGTGGTTCCCCTACTGCACTTTGGGATAGAATTAAGCAATTAACATCTTCTCATTTCAACAAAAGTTTCGGCGACGGGTTCCCGAATTGCCCGATTAGGAAATCCGAGTTAATGTGACAGGGGTCTTCCACGGGTTCAATATTATGGACATCAATCCACAGATGGCTTCGTGGACATCAATCCACGAGCACTTTGCTGAGTAAGCCGTCAATTCCATCCACAAAGTCGGATATTGACGTGGATGGATTGATTCCCTACCCTGCCTGTCACGATATCGTCGAGACGACCCGGGAACAGTGACAGCCTAAGTTCCTTGGTTTAAACACACAGGCCGACTGGGCTGAGGCCTCCGACACGTGCCCAAAACAGGGAACACAACACAACAATCGGACCCAGAACAGGGCCCGTCTGGGACCATGTTAAAGAACAAAAATGGAAGTACAGATCCTCTAAAACACAGGATGATATGTACATAGGCTGTCATGTTTAACCACTAAAGTAAATACCCAAGAAGCGCCCTAAAGTATGTACTTAAAGCACCGCTCCAAAATACATCTCCTGTTCGATGATGTCAGGGCCTATGCGGGGCCAGGGCGGGGGCTGTTTTATATCCGAGTAATTAGGTACAAGGAACACTCACTCCCTACCCTACACCCAGTGAGCAGCGTGAGCAAAGATCATTCGCGCCGAGTGATCAAGGACAGTATGTATATAACAGGAGACCGGTCCCCTACGGGGTCCGCCAATGCCTTTTCGGAACGAGTTTGAGAAGTTAAGGCACTTGGCACTGGCTCTATGAGCGATGGGGACAGTCTTCGACCAAAGTGTCACATAGTGATTTTTCTGAAATAGGTTGCTTTCATTGCAAAAGCCTCAAATCGTTAAGAGTTCCCAAGTCTTGGTTTACTCGGCTCGAGATATGATCTATATAAATAATAGACTAACGGTAAGCCTCTACTGCGAACCTTTGTTTGTAAAGTTGTAGTATGATCGCTCGTGCACGATCTTCCACCCACGCACAGCTTCATCTGATAAGCTCCCATCCCATTTTGCACCTTCACCCTCCCATCTCCACCAAAACAGCGAGACGCCAACCAAGCGCAGTGTCTCCCCCGCTTTGAGGCCTGCGTGGGGATCTATTACGGCTTCTCCCTCGCATCTCATCTCGGCAGCCACAAACTCCGGCGTGAACCCCGTTATCTTCGGCTCGGTGATGCGGAAAGTGGGCATGGCGGAGTACGCTTGAGTGTAGAACTCGCGTATCGCGTCGATACCCTCGCGAGAAACACCATTCACTTTGTGATGTCATGTTAGCCGGGTCTCATTACTGAGTCAAAGGTTCAGCTTCCGTACCTACGTCGGTGAACACGGCGTCCTTCGCGTGCCATGACATGAGCGCATCGACATCGCGCTTTTCCGATGCTTCCCGTAGGCTCGCTAAACGGGCTTCGATCAAAGTTTGAATTGCCTCTTGACTATGCATATCGTTATGATCGCAACTAAACTTTGTCTTTGTACAAGGTTATTTGTTCTTTGAGAACTGGCTACTAGTATTTGCAGCTCCCCCTGCAGCCTAAACTCCCTCCCCCGCTCTGCGCCGCCTTGCGTTCTGCCTCACGTGACGCCCTCGACGAGTGCGAGCGAGATGACGACATCAGAATCATCATATATCTGTAAACCCCCCCGCCCGGGGGAGGACGAAAGGCCAAGACGCTAAGCTATTACACATTGGTGCTAAGCTGTAAGCGCTTGAGATCAAGGCATATCTTGGGAAATGTATGTTCAAATTGTTAATAGTTGCCCTTTCGGGTTAAGCCCGCCGGGCGGAATAAATTGTGTGTGTGTGTGTGTGTGTGTAAGCGCTTGTACACGAAAGATGTGGGCTGTCAGGGCATCGGCGCCTGGAGTAATGGCCTGACCTGCACCATCCAGTGTCAGCTTCGATCTCGTTCCTTAAGCTTCTTTGGACTTAAAATTCGTCTTAAGACCGGGGAATAAACCGCTATTTACCCGTGAAGCACGTGCAGTTTGCGCTCTGAGACCAGACACACCAGCAACCATCGCTTATACCACACGCACGGAAAAAGTACGACCAGGCCGGCAAAGGCCTCTTCGAGGACGTAGCCAGAAACGGAAAGCCTCGTGGTTGTCGCAGGAATCATCTCACGAATCATCCAGGCAAAGAAGCAAGGGGAAAAACTACTGGAAATGGGACGCCGAAAGTGGGCAATACTTCCACACACAATCTGATGGTAGGGTCACTTGGCTTGAGGATTCTGATGATGGAAATTGAGGGCGCCTGCTTGGGTTCCTACTACTTCAGACTGCAGAAAGAACTGTTTCATCTGTGTGTTTTGGAGCATCGACTCCCTTCACGTTGACCTCTCCCGCCGTGCTTGTCCAGCCACGAGTACCATACCTTTGCAGGCTGCCTTCCACTTATCAAAGCGGAGGCTACGGCATACATGCAAAGATCGACGCCGCTCAAACTCTCGAAGCAAACGTGAGGTAAGTCGCCGTGACCCCATTCGGGCCACCCCCCCATTTCGGCTACCCCACTGTGACGGCAGCCACGGTAGGCAAGCCCTCTGGCCGTCACAAGGACCCTAACCCTTAGCCCCACAGTCGCGTCAAGACTTCGCGAGCCAGGGACCGCCAGAGCTTCGCTCTCCCCTTTCTTTTCCTTTCCTCAGCTTAGAATATTCGTTGATAGCGCCAATAGACCCAGCTCCCATGCTGCATCTCGTGCTGGCCGTGACACTATTCTAAGCTCGCCAATTCCCTCGCTGACCGAGCGATCAATAAATACGGGACCCAACCCTCACGTCGACGCGACCGACGGAAAAGACCTCGCCCAAGACCTAAGACCCGCGTGTTACTACATGCCCAAGAAGAAAGACTGGGGATCGACGAGTCGACAGTCAGCTCGACTCAATCCGATCGAAAACCCAGCACAGCCCGAGACAGCGGAAGACAACGCGTTTCTCGGGGAGCCAGATTCAGAGCTCACATCAGACCAGAGCGGTCCAGAAACAAAGACCCCAGAAGACCAAGAAGAGGACAACGACGATTCGTTCCAGTCCACTCTTGAAGCAGCCGGCGAGGCTGAAGAAGAAGAAGATCAGACCATTCCGCAGACAGTCGAGTCGGCAGAACCCTCAGACCAAGACCCCAGCAGACAACTTCCTGTCTAACTTTGATATCACATTCGAGTACCGCCCCGGGAAGGAGAATGTCGCAGCCGACGCTCTATCCCGTAAGACAGTCGACCTCCCTACCGTTAAGGCGCGTGAACGAGAAGAGAGGACCATGGCTCTGATCCCTAAGGCAAGACTCTCGCCTACAGCCCAGCCTGCCGAGCAAGTGGAAACAGTTCCGGACCGCGAAGTGATTGCCGCGGCTGACCTTGCCGACCACGCCGATATCCCTCAGGGCGCAGACCTAGTCGACCTTTCGGGGTCCAGAGCTAGGCCTCGAACCAGACTGCGGTCCAGGTGTGACCGATGGGCTAGCCTGTTGCAAGCTCTGGCGAACACTAGGTGGCAATTCAGCGGGGATATCCTCATCGTCCCCGCCCGAGTCTTCAGACTCGGAGTCGGTGTCATCCAGTGCCATTGGCTCCTCAGCAGTTCCTCTGCCCTTAGCATTGAAAGATGAGACATTCCCGGGACTGGCAACGGCTGGCATCGCGGGATCCATAGTGGCCGCAGGGGCAGCAGCACCGCCAGAGAGACCGCCCATCGCCGAATAGGCCACTCGCTTACTCTCGGAAGAGAGATCGTGGCCGGAGAATCGCCGCTTGTTGCCGGCGTGCATCGGGGCATCCGTGATTCCGGGTACAGGCGATGCCGAAGACGGCGCGCTCATTGGGGCAGGTGGGGCAGGGACACCACCAGGATGAGCACCAGGACGGTTCACACTCGACCACATGGTACCGGCCCCACCATTCGAAGCACGGGCAATGAGGACGGGCGGGCGAGAAGGAGTAGAGACGACGGGACGAGGAGGGCGTCCAGGGTTGGGGCTGGGGATACCAATGTCTGCTGCCAACTCTGCGGCCGTCTTGTGCTGCATGCGATCTCTCTCAGCCTGGATTCCCGCCTTTGTCCTTCGCATGCGGAGCCTGACGCCATACTTTTTGCGTATCAAGGACTGCTTCGTACCGAACGAGTTGGCGAGCCCATCGAGCCGCGTCTTCTTCTCCGCCGGGTCAGCAATCTCGTTGGCCTGTCGGAAACGCTCGCCGTAGCTGAGCTCGGCCAGCCTCAGCTCCTCCTGCATGGCCGCCAGCTGCTCGGGCGATAGGTGTGCGTAGGGGTCGGCAACGGAGCCGGTTGCGGTGTGCAACCCCGGCGTCCCCATGCGAGGGCCGCCTCCCGAAGAAGAGGGCGGATGGACAGCTTGTGTCGGTGCGGGTGTTGACGTTGGTGTGAGCATGGATGCAGATCTTGATGTTGGGGCTGACGCTGGAGTCATGGGCGCCGGCTGCACCACCCTGGGAGCGACTGGTGTCGACGCGCCCGGTGCCGGCGTCGCATTCGAGGGCTCGGTGAAATTGCCGCACACCTTTTTGGAGTTGTGGTACTGGACGCCCATGATAGTAGTGAAGCCTTGGCCACAGTGCTGACAAGAGAACTTATAACCGCCCGGTGCGACTGGCGAGCGCGTGCAAATGCTCTTATTCACATGATGCTCATAGGCGGACCGGTGGACGAACTTGCGGAAGCACAACTTGCAGTACATGACGGGTCCCGTCGATGCGCCAGGAGAGGAGACTGGCTGGGTGCTCTGCGGATGAGGCACTGGCTGCGCAGTCGGTTGCTGAGATGAGGGGTGCATGGCAAGCTGGTGGCGGACTGGGGGCTGGGCTGCCGCAGGGTCGTCCTCCTCACCCACAACATCACTGGGTTCGTAGCCGAGACGCTCAGCCCTAGCGAGGGCATTGATGAGGCGCTTGGCGTCGATGGACTTGAGACGAAGCTCAAGGGCGGCGTCGAGAAACGAGTCGCTGGCCTTGGAGAGCAAGCGTGAGGCCACGGCGTCGATGTCGGCAGGGGTCATGACGTCGACAATCTCGGCCCTTGCGGAAGAAACCATGGATCTTCCGAAGTCACGGATCCCGCGCTGGACGGCCGCGTGGGTAACATGATGTATACTGGCGTTGAGCTATTTTGGAACGCGTCAGTCAGGTCAGGGGTGGGACGAGTGACAGGTGGCTGTTGACGGACAAGAGGTTGGAGCAGTGTCGTGCGGGGCGGAAATCGAGGGCAGGGCAAGAGAGCAGGAGAATAATGAGAAAAGTGAAACGAGAGTGTGGCATGAAGATAGAGAAGGACTTTGACTCACGATAAAGGCCTGGTGGAATTCGGAGCCGAGTAGGCACTTCTCCCAATTGTCACGCACAGAGCGTCTCACCGCCTCTGGGACGGCCTGCTGGATACCATAGGTGATCCTCGTCTTGTCATCGAGGAACTTTGGGTCCGTATGGACGTGCTCTCGTCCAGGTGAAGGGAAACCGTGGGTGGGGGTAGCCGCAGGAGAACCGGAGGCCGGGGCCGGGGCCGGGGGGAGTGGGAGCGTTTTGTGTGCTTGGGGAGTCTGGGCGCCCCAGACAGGGCTGTTCTGGTAGTGTGAAGCCTTGGTGCCAGGGGGAGGCGGTGGATAGTTGGCTGCCTGGGGCGGGCGGTTGGTAGCAGGAGACGCGCGCAGCGCAACGGGAGGCGATGGCAGCGCAGGCGAGTGACGAGGAGTGTTGCTGCGGCTCTTGACCGTCAGTCCGGGGCGAGTGCCAAGGCTATGGACGGAAGGAGACGCAGACAATGCCGGGCTTGCCACGGAGGTGGAGGCGGGCGTTGGGGCAGCAGGGGCGGGTTGGATGTCGGAGACTATGCGCGGAGGCGAGCCAGGGGATGGCGACGCGGTTGCTGAGGCAGAGGCTGAGGTGGCGCTGGAAACGGGACCAGGATGGGTGTCATCTGTAGCATTTGTGGTGTTGGCTGTGTTGGTGATATTGTCCGCGCCGCCCTGCGCAGTCGCATCCCCATGTCCAGTGGCGGGGACCGAGGGTGGTGGTACCGGCACTGCTGACGGCGGCTCCTCGACGTCGGCCGCCATCGTGTCGGCGACTGGACCGGCAACAGACTCCATGTGGTGACGTGGGGATGGAAGGTGCACTGAAGCCAGTCAATGCTGGCAGGATGGGGTTTTGGCTAGACCTCCTCTTTCCACCCTCGTTTGGGAAGGAGGTCTCGACCTCAGTCAAGTGGCTTTTGAGTTGCAGCAAACAGTTGGTTGAATCGGGTATCTGCCCTGATTATGGGTGAACCCGAGCCCTGAGGTCTTTTCTGGTTAGCAAAGTCGGAAAGGAGGGCGATTTCTTGGCCCGTGGTGAAGACGAATGCAACGATGAGACGAGACGAGTTGAGTTGAGTTGAGATGAGTTGGGGTGTGGTGAGGCGAGGTGAGGTGAGGTGACTGAGATGATGATGGATGGGATGGGACAACGCGATGCAGCGCGACCGTAGCTTGGTGCCACCAGTCAAAAGGACGCTCTCCAAAGAGATTGCTTCGTCAATAATTCGGGCACAATCTCTGCCAGATGAGTTCCAGTCGAGGTCCAAATCCAAACCCACAGCCAAAGTCAGAGTGAAAGTCAAAGTCAAAGTCGCGGTTGCCGCTGCACCTGAAGCTGCAGTTGACATGACAGTTGCGGTTGGCAGCTAATAATAAAACGGGCAGGGCAACGCGGCAAGGCACGACCAGACACGCTGACACGATGCAACTGAGGCGCTCGGGTGCGCTTACCTTTTGTGTATTCCTTCCTCTCCCTTTCTCTCGTCCTCGGTTTTCGATTTTCTTGTCTGGACAGGCAGTTGTGCCACCACTTATAATGACTGACACTCGATCTCCAAAATGCAAAATAACGAACGGTTGAATGCTCGGTCAGCAGCGGTGGCATGCGGTTGCTTTCCGTGTGCCGCCCGCCTATTTCTGGGCAGCCCTCAGGCAGAAAGGGGCTAATCAACGGTTATTAATAAAGGAAAAGTGGTGTAAAAAGAGGGAGCAAGGGGTAAGGTGTAGTGTAGGTAATAAGTGTTTTATAGCTTAAACTGTGAAGGATTTAAAAATTTAATTGGGGGGGGGAAGCAGTCCAAAACCCATTTAAGCTAACCCTAAAAGAGGAAGGTGTGCTTAGTTAAGGCCCACTTAAGTATATGGATGGATGGATGGATTTTATTTCGCCTCTGGTCGCTGGACATTCGCATTTCCTGTTCAACGGTTTTGCGAATCATTGCCGGTGTAGCGTCTCCAATGTGATCCTCGGGCACCCTGGATGTGTCCACTGTGCAGAACACCGGCTTTGGAGTCGCCGATCGGGCCGTAGATGGAGATTGGATGGGAGTACTAACGGGTGTCATTCTGGCCGCGTCTGCATATGTCCGGCCCGGCGATCGTGGTGCCTGAGCCTTACTCAGTGTATCCAGCTGTAGTCGGGTCTGCTCCAGCTTGTCGCAAACCTGGGTAAGCTGCTGTCGGACTTGCGATAATTCTTGTGCCATCTGGGCCGTAGTCCTAGTAACTTCCTCAGCCATGCGGTCCCTAAGCTTAGCAAACTCGAGCTGAAATTCCGCCTTCATCGATTCCATTCTCTTATTGAAATCTTGTTCCAGGAGTCGTTTTAGGCTCTGGGCAACCTCGCTCATGCTACCAGCTGCCTTAGGCGCGGCCCGTTTCTTAGCTCGGGTATGACTCGGAGTTCCCTCACTGCTCTCCTCTTCCTGCCATTCCATAGCACCTTTTTGCTGCTTGGATTCCAACGCCCTCGTCGTTCTGGTCCTTTTACGCAGGGGACGATGACATCCCCCGCCCGGAACATCCTGTTCACCTTCCATGACGACAATGACGTCTGATGCGGGGTTCGCAACACCAGACATCCACCAGTGGCCAGAATCTCCGCCAAGCGGCCACCAGGTATTTCAAAGGTTGTAAAGAAGACAAAATATTTAGATTCGAGATCCGAAACCAATTGCAGGATTCCGTCTGAGGGGGTCGTCTCGGAACTGTCAGATGTGACGGGTCTTATATAGAGGTGCTGCCAGTGTCTCTCGTCGATGAAATGCAGCTAACCTCGAATCGGCTATGCATTCGGTGGCCCGAAGCGATCTAAGAGATTAAGACGGCTTGCTCACCAAATGCAACGCATATGACTGACCAGCGCCACATGAACCACAGGCAGCCCCCTGCCGGAGAAAAAGGGCGACCTACAGACGCCTCGCGAGAGCTACTTGGCCAGACGAAACTTGCACGGACCAATCCACCAATTGCACATGTCGCGAGTCATTCCATGCCGCTCGGCAATTCCATCCCGGGATCCCGTAGCGTTCTAGAGTGCGGAGGAAATTGGCGAGGGGGTGGCAAAGACCAGGAACCTCAACAATCAGCCGATTTCCCCTGATGTGGGAAGCTCCAAGTTCACGCGCTTTATACTTTGTAGAGTGGCATGCAGCAACATTGGTGTCCTGCATATTGGACGGGAAGGGGAAGTACAGAGGCTCTTGGGTTATTGGGAGGAAAAAGACTTATAGCGAAATATGTACCCAACAGCAAATACAGTACCCTGTTGACTTTGAAGGCCATTCACTGCAGACTCGGCGGGACTTTTATACTATATTTTCTATAAACTTTGTTAACATTTGGGGTAAGTACCTTTTATACTATATACCCCGCAAAAAGGTACATAGTGTCCGGGCATGTGTCCTGACCAGCTGACTGTCCAGACCGGCTGACTGTCCAACCACGTTAGTGTTTTTTAATTCGGGCACATGGGGCGGCATGATTAGTCAGAAAAAGGTACGCGGTATCCGATTTGGGGTACGCGAATATCCTCTTTCATTTTTGGTGATGTTTTGGGCGCCGGTGACACGGATGCACTAAACCTATTCCATGTATACACTAATCCTAATACGGCTAGATACTAACCCTAAATGGGAGAGTTTTTGACGTAAATTACTGCCAAAAACCCCGTTAGGAATTTGACCGTCAAATACCGTTTTTGACGGTCAAAAACGGAATCCCATTTGCGACATGTGATAGTGGCAGTCATCGAAATGAGCGTCGACCCATTTTTTAAGTTTTTAACATGTGAAATAAACAGTTCTCCTAGACCTGCATTGAGACATCTCGCCATGCTTGCGTAGCAAAGGCATCGGTCCTGGTAATGATATCAGCACGATATTGCCGCCGGTGAACCTAGAAGAATGCCTTCTGTCAGATGTGACGGGTGCTTTGGGTTAGGTGCCTGAGGCATCAATGGTTGAATCATGACAAAACCAGCCCCCTTACGGGTGGGGTCCCACCAAAAGAACCAAGACAAGACATCATCACAATACACCCAGTTACCACCCCATCAATTGGACCATAATTACACGTCCCACATACCTAAAAGGGTGATAATCTGACAATTAAGAGTCTCACTGCCTCAAGCCGATTCAAATATGACTGACTACGTCAATACGAGGACCCTTAATGCATTCCTAGCGAAACCAGAAGATTGGAACGACTGGAACCACGAGTTCAAACTCCAGGCCAAAACGCATGGACTCCAATCCCACATCAAAGAAAAGACTTCCCTCATCCCCCGTCCAAAACTACCAGACATTCGTCGAAAGAGATACACGAAGAAACCGCATATGCAGCGAAATGCAAGATCGCAAACCATACACGACGAGGAGGAAGATGAGGATATTATTCAAGAAAGAGGAAGCGGCGAATGGACGATGACCGACCTTACGGACAACGGAGTTAAGGCATTCAACCTAGACCTTACTTGGTATAAACAACTTGAAACCACCTATAAGGAAGAAAACCAGGCCGTTGAAAAACTTACCAAATGGGTACTCCAAACGGTTTCCCCAGCATACAAATCCACATGTTGCGGGGAGGACGACCTACTATGGCAATGGCACCAGAATCTGGAAAACAGATGTGCCTTGACCAAGACGGATGAGAAGACAGAAGTCTTAGCATCTTATAAACAAGCCATCAGACCACCCCGAAATATCCGGGAAGCTTCAGCATGGGTTAATCGGTGGGAAGATGTCATGGCGAGAGGACTCAAACAGGGCCTCTCAACTACCCAAGACCCAGTTGTCTGGGTACCAGATCTGCTTCAAGCAATCGGAGGAATTCTCCCGGTCTGGACAACAATGTTCCGGCAAACAAGACGTCAAGCGATAGCCGATGGGAGCCTCAAGTTTCGCGAAGTAGGGAACGACCTCCGTCAAGAAATCGCAGCACTGGGTGTACAGAAGACTGTACGAGCCACAAAAGGTGCTTTTGCGACGACGTACGATGGTGTAAAAGACCATGGCAGCGAAAAAGGGGACGCCCACGCTGCAGAGGATCAAATACCACTCCGAAGAGGTGCGACTGGTTCACGTAGAGGCACAGGCGAAAAAAGGAATCTACAGCCCGTGGAAGATCCAGCTCAAGGATGTCCTGCCTGCAGAATGCCCCACGCCCTCGCGAAATGCTTTTACGTCTTTCCGGACCAAGCTTTTGAAGGCTTCAAGCCTAGAAGCTACTTGAAAAAGAGAGCTGAAGAAGCACTTGAAAATGATGCTGACCTCCAAGCACAGGTCCGAGCCCTCAAGGGTCCGAGATCGAAATCCAAGTCCAAAACCCCTCGTCCGACGAAAGAAGAAGCCGTCGAGGAAGTCGATGATTGACTCCCGGGGTACTGTGTTGCCAGTATAGAAGCTAGGGGAGCTTTTGCCATAAACGCAGAAGAATACCCTCTTCGACACTCGGTGATACTTGACCCAGCGAGTACGATCTCGATCACGAACAACAACGAGCGTCTGTTCAACACGAGACCAGCCACACACGATGACTACCTGTGGGCCGGAGA
The DNA here is from genome assembly GCA_021399435.1 of Diaporthe sp. PMI_573. NCBI lineage: Eukaryota > Fungi > Ascomycota > Sordariomycetes > Diaporthales > Diaporthaceae > Diaporthe > Diaporthe sp. PMI_573. The sequence goes on from JAJTUP010000118.1 coordinate 126,891, forward strand.
CAGACAGCTGCCAGTACTCGCATACGGCACAATGCCGGTCCGCACTGGACCGACCGTCCTACACCTCGAAAACGTTGCCCTCTGCCCGCGACTCCTCACAACACTCGTCTCTCTCAGACAACTCCGAAGGAAGGGCATCTTCTGGGATAACGAACATGACCCAACAACACTGAAACGACGTGACAGGTCGACCCTGTGCAAACTCAGGGATATTCACGGCCAATATGTCATCGACTACCAACCACACGAAATACAAAGTTCCTTCAACACATGGAGGAAGAAACACACTACCTACACCAAAAGGAGACCACTCACAGGCGAAGCCATCCTCTGGCACGGCCGTCTTGGTCACCCAGGCCCCAGCGCGCTTGAACACCTCGTTTCTTCATCTCAGGGGGTGCGCATCCAGGGACCAACAACAGTCGAATGTGAAGCTTGTGCCTTAGCCAAGATCACGAGGCAAATCCGTCGAGCACCGAGGGAGATCCTCGAACGAGAAGGCGAAAGGATAGCACTTGACTTTCACGACTATGAACCAGGGATCAACAACTATACGTCGCAACTATTGCTCACCTGCAGAGCATCAGGACTCATCTGGGATTACTACCTCGAAAGTCGTGATAGCGAAACCCTCCTCACGGTTCTGAAATCATTCCTGGGGATGATGAAGACGCAATACAACACCAAGGTCAAGATCATCGAATGTGACGGAGAACTGTTCAGCCGCAGACGAGCTGTCAGAGAATTTCTCGAGTCAAAACATATCAAGATCGAGCCCTCAGCACCCAACACACAAGCACAAAACGGAGGAGCCGAGCGCTCAGGGGGTGTGATCAAGGAGAAGATGCGTGCAATGCGAACAAGCTCAAAACTCCCACACTCTCTTTGGCCCGAAATTGGACGAACAACCGTCTACCTCAACAACCGAACACCAAATTACGGACTGGACTGGAAGACACCCTACTACCAATTTCACTCAGCGATTGCCAAACGCTTGGGTATCCCACGACCAGATCCAAGACCAGACCAGGCGCACCTTCGCGTTTTTGGCTGCAAGGCCTACGCGATGACCTCAGACGCACAGCTCAAGAAAAGAAGACGTCAGCGTCTCGAGCCACGTGCATGGATTGGTTACCTTGTTGGATACCGATCATCGAACATCTACCGGATATGGATTCCCTCTACCGGAAAGATTGTCAATACAAGAGACGTGATCTTTAATGAGCACGAAGTGTTTGATGGGAATTGGGAAGGCTTCAAAGATGAGCTTCTCACCACAGACATCAATCGTCTCGCGGAGTGGACAAGAAAATACGCCCTCCCAGACAATGACACAATATCGGAACCGGAAGGAGAAGATCTAATTGAAGAAGACTCCCCGGAAGAAACCTCCGAAGAAACTCAAGGACCTGTTGCCGATAGCATCCAGGAGGCAGACGTAGAGACTGCAGAGGATGATCGCTCCGAGGCGGACCGAGAAAACGGCCCCTACACAGAAGCCAAATTCACCCTGCTACCTACTCCTCCTCGATCGCCGCCATCAGCCCTGCTCACACACACAATTCAAACCCAGTCTGACCAAGAAATGCCGTCTACTGAAGAAAATCAAAAGACAAGCCCGTGGCAGGCCGCATTCATCGCTGGCACAAAATCTGCCCGGATGGCCAAGTCAGAGGGAAAATACCTGACGAAGGCACAAATTGAAAGGCGCTTGCGTCAGGGGGTGAAGTTGAAAAGAAACAACCTCCCCGAACCGCCAAGATGGCACAATGACCTGGATAATCATCCACTTGGACCAATGTTCAGACAAGCAGAAGCTGACCATCTACAGAGCCATACCGAGATGAGATCATGGACCGAGATCCTCAAGAAAGACAGCCGCGCAGCAAGAAAACAAATCCTTGACTGCATGTGGGTGTATGTCTACAAATTCAACAAGCATGGCGTTCTTCAGAAATGCAAAGCAAGACTCGTGGTCCGCGGAGATCAACAAGCGCGAGGACAAACCCAAGAAACCTACGCAGCCACTCTTGCGGGACGGTCATTCAGAACACTCATCGCCATCGCAAATAAGTTTGATCTCGAGCTGATCCAATACGACGTTGTCAATGCGTTCGTGCACGCTCCTATCGATCAAGATATCTTCATGAGAATGCCTCGAGGATACGAGAAGAAGGGCACAATCTTGATGCTGAACAAAGCACTCTATGGGCTGCGGATTTCACCACTGCTCTGGCAAAAGGAATTCACAAAGACACTTGCCCAATGTGGATACAAACAAGTCCCACATGAACCCTGCTGCTACACCAAGAACGGCATCCTGGTCTTCTTCTACGTAGACGATATTATCGTTGCGTATAGAAAGAACCGACAAGATCAAGTCGATGAACTGGCCCACCAGCTCCAAGAGAAGTATAAAATCAGTGGAGGGGACCGGATTCAATGGTTCCTGGGCATGGAGATCCTCAGAGATCGTCCAAACAGACGGATCTGGCTGGCTCAGACCGCATACATTGAGAAGATTGCCAAACTGGCTAACAAGAAAAATCTCTCCCACACAGTCCCCATGACAGCCGAAGAGCTGGTGCCTCGAATCGACGCCGCCACAGAAGCTGAAGTCCAGGCCTACCAACGAAAGATCGGATCGCTCCTATTCGCCGCCATTTCCACACGACCAGATATTGCATTTGCCACGTCAAGGCTTGCAAGATTCCTGACAAATCCGAGTCGAAAACACCAAGATGCTGCCGACCGCGTGCTGCTGTACCTCGAACGCACCAAACACCTTGCTCTTTGCTTCAAGGACACCGAAGAGTTGGTTGTCGCAAGCGATGCTTCATTCGCAGACAACACCCTCGATCGGAAAAGTTCCCAGGCATTCGCAATGAAACTGTTTGGAGGCCTGATTGGATGGAGAGCAAACAAGCAAGACACGGTCACTACATCAACAACGGAGGCAGAGCTTCTAGCTCTTGCTCAAGCAGCAAAAGAAACACTATTTGTGAGCCGGCTCCTCACAGAACTTTCAGTGGACCTGGACAACAAGCGAATCAAGATCGAATGTGACAACACACAAACAATCAAACTGGTCAACTCAGAAGTCACAACACTCAAGACCAAATTACGACATGTGGACATACACAATCACTGGCTGCGGCAGGAAACTCAACGAGGAACAATCCAGGTGGAATACACACCTTCAGCAGAAATGATGGCAGATGGGTTGACAAAGGCATTACCGGCTGGAAAGTGGAAAGGATTCCTCCACCAGTTGGGCCTAAAAGATGTGAAAACAAGACATGGAGAGACAACCCTACGGGAAGACCCCATAAATAACAGACTAAAAGCAGTTGAAGGGGAGTAAAACGCAGACTCCCAGTACCTGCGAGTCTGAGGGGGTGTGTCAGATGTGACGGGTGCTTTGGGTTAGGTGCCTGAGGCATCAATGGTTGAATCATGACAAAACCAGCCCCCTTACGGGTGGGGTCCCACCAAAAGAACCAAGACAAGACATCATCACAATACACCCAGTTACCACCCCATCAATTGGACCATAATTACACGTCCCACATACCTAAAAGGGTGATAATCTGACATTAATATTTAAAACCGGCCTGCAGCCACACCAACCCCTCTAAACTAACAAATCAATTGAAAATAAGCAATTAGAAGCAGTTGGCACCAATACGTGCCAGCTTGTATTGATCTTTTCGCCCTGGGTGGGTGCTGGGGTTGGCTAAAGTTGGTAGACTTGCTAAAAATCCGCCACTATCTGATAAAAACCACTATGTGATGAACCACGTTATCCCAATTTTTCGCCTTGAAAATCTGTACGACCTTAAGAGGGCGTAACGCTTAGTCCTTTAAAAATAATCAGAGGAAGTAGGGACTTGCCCGTGGCTGAGATACACTCAAGAAAGGAGGTCTAAGCCCGTGAATTGAAGTCCTTCTGAAGTAAGCCACTATGAGCCTAGGGATGCCACAATGACGCTCAAGGGATAACTGTCTTTGTGACAGCATACCCTAGGGTAGCCTCAAAAAAAACTACAGTACTTGAAATAATCTGCTGAAGGTACTGCCACAAGCTCGTAATTCACGAATATCCTCCCACGTTTCAGAGTCTCGGTGCTCACAATTGATTGTACTGTACCATTACCTTTGGCGGCCTAGGACTCGTTGCGTATCTCAGCTCGTAGAGAAGTGCTGTGAGAAACCCGAGCGTCCCCAGACAGAGGGGAATGAGTGTGCCTGGACCGGACCATCTGAACTGGACGCCGCCCCACGAACTAGCGATCAGAAACAGAGTGCCTGACGGGATGAAGAGGCAAGTTAATCTTGTTTTCATTTTGCCCTGCTTTCAATGTTGAATTTTTTCGTCCCTCGAGTCTGGGTTTCCCACGCGGTTTTCCCAGCTTCTTGACGTGAATGCGGAGTAGGGATGCCCACTTGTACGAGTACATGTACGACTTTTTAGGCTTACCCTTTTGGGACATATTGTAGCTTCATTTGTCGCAAATCTCGTGATATTTTTAACATTCTCATCGTCAACGAAGCTAGCGATAGCTTTTCCCTCCATTGTATCCTCCTCTTCCTGGCAGAAGTACTGCATATATGTCTTCTAGTTCCTTCCAGTCCTTCTCATCTAGTTGATCCCATCGTGAGCTTTTCTTGGTCCGGCAGCTCCTGACACTAAACCTAAAACGGCAATTGGACAAAGTCACTTTTACTCAAGATGTACGAGTACATGTACGAGTACGAACCTTCTCGTACTCGTACACTGTACGAAAGGTCTCGTACATGTACCTGGGCATCCCTAATGCGGAGGGGCCTGATATTGGATATGCGATTTATTTGTGTGCAACGCTGGGCGTGAGCTCGTACTTTCTAGTGAACAACATGGCCGTCGAGAGAATTATGGGGGCATTTAGAGCAAGAACTTATGATTCCTTACCAATCCAGCAACCTGAGCTCTTCCCCAAAACAGGTACAGTCAACAAGAGTCTGACAATCTCCGCATGGCCACGCGATCTTGTATGAGACAAAGAGGACACTTCCATTCATACATAACTTCTTTGCTAAACATATACGTTAAAATTGTTGCAGCTTTGTTAGCTAGCTCTCCGTACGTTAGAGAGTCATGGTTGTGACGGAAATAATTTTGAAAATAAATTGCAAAGCTCCAAGGGCAAGCTTTGCGTTTGCGTATAAGCCATTCTGATCTTCAAGTACCTAGGGAATTGGTGGGTCCCGATTCATTCACGAAATCCCTGGACGGTGCTCTCCCTCCCGGCTCAAGCCGACCCACGCGTCGATACACGTCAACATCGCAGCAAGGGCGGACTCTTCTGCGGCTCTTTGAGTTCGATATGAAGCAGCTGGAAGCAATTCTAACGTGCGCCTGTTTTACACAAGTTGACCGGGCCAGCGAAAACGCCCAGATCGTAGCCTGGGTCGGGACTGACTGTCTTATGTTAGTCGGTGTAGTTACATAAATTTTTTGTATGGCGAACCCATAACTATTGCTTTTGCATATTTCCGATATATTTGTACTCCACTTCTACTTGCATCTGCCACTTGGATGAATGTGTCTAGGGGCGAGGCGATACTTATCGTGTCTTTATTAATTTCGAGTCATCAAGGGACGGCTCTTATTGGCTGCAGGCCGAGGTTGCAACGTGTCATACGAGCACCGTTACCATTCAAATCTCGTCCAGTGCCCCATCTCACCTCCCTGGGACTTCGATTTGCAACAACTTACACGCGCCGCTCCTTCGCAGCTCTGGTGTACTTAGTCTACTCAGGACGCGGACTTGGCCGGCTTGGGCTTCAGATTCCTCCACTTACGACTCAGGTCGATCGCCAGGACCGAACGAAGAGCCCACTAAGTGACTGTTCCAGCAAGTTCGCCTCTGCTGAACGGTGGCTGAGGCGGCTATCGTAGCTTCTTCTGCTCGTCCGGCCTCCGGTGCTCCAGGAAGAATCTGCAAATGCAAACAGTCACGGATTTGCGCCAGCCGGCCTTTGACATGCGGCCGATCATGGAGTTGACCTGCTCCCATACCGGAATCACGCACACTCTATCACCTGCGCAAGGCGATCCGTCCCGGTCTATGTCAATGACACCTCGAACTGATAGAAAGGATGCCAAGGCTGTATTGACGGTAATAAGACAAGTCAGAGACGAGAATTACAAAGTGAAAAAAGGTGACAAGGACAAGTACTTGATTCAGCGGAAGCTCCGGTATCGCGGCTACAAGTTACTACGGGACCCAGAGCTGTTGAAGGAAGTGGACGGTCCAGATTCAGATTTGCTGGAATACATCAATCGCTATCTCCGGTGAGCTTTTCAAGTTGAGATCATTTTTGTTTTCTAAGTGTAGCTGCTTATGACTATTAGCTTCGAATATTTGCGCGATCCTCTGGGAAACGATAAACAGTTCGTGATCCGTATGCCGTCTGAGTTTCATGAGACCATGGCCTGGGGATTTGGCGATATAATTCGCACGTGGCTCGATGACATCAAGAGAGGCGAACATCTTAAAGGCACAGTCAAGAAAACTAGAGACTGGACCATGGAAGTTGCAAGCAACATTGGGTCTACTGGAGGCTACCCGGATTCGACTTCAGGAACTTGGAAATAGCATGGAACCGGACGCTTCCTACAAACACAAGATCTGTTCGATTCCTGACCTCTTGGTACTTGTGAGAAAAATGCGATATTTAACATCACAAAGCATTTTGGGAAGAAAGCGGATATTCGCGCACCCAAAATCGGATGCCGCGCACCTTTTGCTTAGAAAGCAGTGCTGCAGCCAATCAGAGCCTCCCATTCAGCACACTTCACCACCCAACATAGTGCATTTTAGAGCCACGCACATATAGTCTGCCAAACCTCCTCTACCCACCAACATTAACCCGCCCCCACCATTAACGCATCGTAATATCGATTAATTGCTTCATAGAATCGACCAATTTAGCATCAAAGACATATCCTAGCTAGTCAGATATCAAACCAGTAGCGTTACGGCAATAGCACACATGCCTGATTATTTGGGTCTTAAGGCGTAATGGCTGACCAACTTTTATAATTAGAACACCAACATCACCGCCACAAATTGTCGCCAACCAGCACTTTCCAACCCTCCTTCTTTCTAAAACTCTTCAATAATAGATACGATACCTATAAGGACCTGAAGGCTGATTTAGACAAGGCCATGAGCGCTGCTGGTTGGCTAACGGTATCCTATAGTACGAAGCCTAAGCAGCGGCGAGGGCGCCAAAGAAACGCAGGACGAGATCGTCGCCGTAATGCCCGGCTTTATTGACTTACTATTTGACTAGATGGCAGTCGGTGTAATCACCTTAACTATTTGTATGGCGAACCCTAGTGTTTTTTAATTCGGGCACAGGGGGCGGCATGATTAGTCAGAAAAAGGTGCGCGGCATCCGATTTCGGGTGCGCGAATATCCGCTTTCTTTGGGAAACCGTTCCTTCTCTTCCCACGCTGCATATTCCCTCCATGCTCCTCGTCTTTGTGTCGCGTCTCGAACGTCTCTTTATCCGTTGCTGCGGTAAAATTTAGGTTTCGCCTCTTGGCCACAGGCTCCTCAGCGTCACCTCTGTCTACTTGGCTGAACTTTCGCTTCCTAGGTGGCCTTTGAGCTAATAACTCAGCCTGACACAACACCCCATCTCGGGGTGGTATCAGCTCCCCGCTTTGAGGACCAGAATGATATAGGGCCGCCTTGATGTTCAACATCGGCGTGCGCACTGTTAACATGAGCGAACTTGTTATAAGCGATTTCACAGCTATGGTAGGTATCCTTGCCCGTCTGCATGCTTTGCTCAACAGATTTCTAGCGCCAGTCTCCGTCTCATATCAAGGAGAACACTAAGAATGCCCCTGCCCCCTCTGCCTCTTTCCCTCTCATCCACTGTTCCTGGTCGCCCTCAATCGGCGCGCTGATGGCGGCGTTTCGCTGGTGCCGACGCAGGCTCAGTCCCGCTCCCATCCGCGTCTTCGTCTTCGTCCCGCGCGCGTTTCGCTGGCGCTGACGCACGCTGGCGCCTCTGTCTCTTCTTGCTCGACTTTGGCGACTTCTTGCTGTGCGTATTGCTGTTCTTGTTGCCACCAGAGCTCGCGCGCCTCTCCAGGTCGGCCATGCGCTCTTATAGTAAATAATTCAACAGAAGCCCAGGGGTCATTCCTCCGGCACGGGCTGCAACAGTCATCACTGATTCAGGTGCGCTTAGCACTCACATACCTGTCTTCAGAATGCCACCGATGTTGCACAGGCTGGTTTGAACCTCTTCTCACCCTAGACCCTCCGATGCCCATTGCCCAGAGTGGATTCGATATGCCGCCTGTTCAGGGCCGATATGCGAGTGTGAGAAGCTGCCGTCGGGAAGGGTCTCCCGTGGATGTTGGCCAGCGAAGCGAAGGTGGGAGATCGGGTGGATCACGATCAGGAGAATCGAGATCGGGGAGCCCCGCTGCGCAAGGCACGGGATATCAAAAGCTCGACCTGAGTTGACGGAATTATAGATTTTGATCATTCTACCACGCCAGCAACAGCCGCTTGGGCGTGGATAGATCCTTTGCAGGATAAGGCACGCAAAGCGATGGGCTCGTCACCACTGTCTGGTAACATGTTCCGATGAAGCCGAGAAAATGATGTAAGTCAGCTTGGACGAGGCTAGAAAGAATCACATACCGATGAAAACTTAAAATCACTTTATATTAAACAAAACATTAAGGTGCATGTCTCGCAAGATGCTACAGGCCTACCCCCGAGAGGTTCTGATAGCATCCAAGTATCTCGAAGACACAGTGAAGCGAGCAGGCCTTCAGATGAATAGTGTTCTGAAAAAAGTTGAGTTAGGTCCAGCGGGGTCTTCTGTATGACCAGATAGTATTGTATTCTAATATCTACTCTACCAAAATCAATTTTGTTTGAAGTACTACTATTGTTAGACGTGATGGGTTTCCGGGAACATCAGAATGGGGTTGAATGTTTTTGCAGCTGTATCGTTTTCATCTACCCATAACAACTCATTGTATGTGGCAGTTTCTGAATTATCTCCGTCGGTCTCGTTGTGCACACCATCCGCGACGCGCAGACGAAGGGCAGAGTACCGCGATTGGTCGGAGCTGTGGAGCTGGAGCCGGATCCGCTGCCGCCGGCGCGAGAAGGGGGGCCGATTGGGCCGTAGGTGGGCGGCTGGAAAGAGGCTGCGGGAGTGATGGGTCAGTGACAGGCTCTAGCAGTAGAGGTAGGACTTCGTGATGAGACAGAGAAGAGAAGAAAAGCTGGGGAAGATGAAAGTTACTCACCGAACGTGCAAACTTGGTACGCACTGCCACGACCGCTCCCGTTGAAGCCCACACTGCCCACTCGGCCAAGGACACTGCTGCCGCCGCGAATGGTCGGGAATGGAGAAGTGGGACTTCCCTGGACACCAGCTTCACCAACGTGGCCAGAGCCGGAACGCCAGTTGGATGACACTGCAGCACCGCTGAGGCCACTTCCCATGCTGGTACTTACACCCAGACTTGCGAAGCCGGCACGTCCGGCATTGAGGTTGACTCGGCGTTCGTCAATGGCCAAGGGACGCTGCTAGTCCAGTGCCTGCTTCTTCCACCAAGCCGGGTATCCGTGGAAGAGGCCCAGCTTCTCTTGGGTCTCCCTATCGTGCTTAAACGGATCATCAGCCAGCGGGTCTTCCGCCAAGTGATGCCTTTTAGTCTTGAATGGGCTTTTCTTTTTTTACGTACGTACGTAGTAGAGTATTAACAATATTTTGGACTGTGTGTTGGTAACTTGCTTGGCTATATAGGTAGCAGGAAAGGGTAGATCCCCATGCAATAGGCTTGGTGAGATGTTGTGGCTTTGGAAGTCATTGACTAACAGTCGGGTTTAATTTTCTTTTTGCAGCCTTCAAGTAAAAGCAAGGATGGGTCGTTTGCTTCTGTTATACGACACTTTGAAGAGATATTGTCCGTAATGGGCAGTTGAGGGAATCGTCAGATTGCACCGTCTGCGTGCCAAAGCCATCGCATCAAAGGCAAAGGGCCGGACGTGGGCGGAATTCCTGGGCCAGACAATGCTTCCGACTGGTCAAATCAGAGATAAAGATGTTTTAAGGCAGATAGGTATTTCACAAACACTCTTCACACACCTTATTTCAAAGGCATGCTTAAGTAATGACCAACCTCACGCGGTCCTAGTTATGCTTTATATATTGTGTGGATAGCTTCTTCGAAGCTCACAAGAGCCATTCTTTTAGATATGGTACTGTGTAGGCTGGTTGGGTGCGACGAGGTCACGTGACACCCTTTATGGAGAACGTCTTTCTGTTTATGGAAAGGCGCAAGTGCGTCACGTGGTCCAGCCGGCAGTTACGTTGATGAAAGAAATCTGAAAAGAACATCAAGAAGGAACCCCTCTCCGCTCCGAGAGCGGCGCTCGCCTCCTGCTTAAATCAAATTTAATCTGAGTTTCTTCTAAAGCTGACCCGTTTCTTTTTCGGGCGGGACGCTTTTCCTTCGTTCTTCGCTGGTCGGTGATTTCTCTTCTTCGGCGGGACGTGTTCTGACGACGAGAACTTGGCTGTGGCGGCTCCCAAACATGGTCACGGCGACGCTCACGACGAGAACTTCGCCGTGGCGGCTCCCGAACATGGTCACGGCGACGCTGTCGTCAAGGAGTTTGCTGTGTTGTTACCAAAAATTGGCCTCCTGATCGTCATGAGTCGAGTGTCTTCTTCAAAGAGTTGGCGCCGAATCGGGTTGTTTTCACGATTACGGTTATAGCAGGCTGTGCTGAATTGGGAATTATTATTTGAGAGTGGAACACCAGCACGGGCAATGGTACCGGCATAGTGGTGCTGTTAATGAAGAGTTCCTTACGGAGATATCTGAACTGGGCCTTAGACTATAATTTTTTTGGGTTAGCTTTGGTATGTATTTACAGAGGCATGTGATGAACTATAACCTATGTACACCTGTTCGGATAAGCTGACATGACCGAGAACCTCCCAGGCGAGATAGGCTGCATAGTGAGGGTGATTAGTCAGATTGATCTCAGAAACAACAGTTACTCCTCCTTCGCCGAAGTGGTCGTCACGTAGGATTGCCTCGGTAGGTATGCGTACTGCGCACAATTGGAAGCTAAAGGTGATTGCGTTTTGTCCAGCACTATAACGCACGTTGAGTCCCGATATGTGCTGGCTTATGTCGAAGCTGGTCAAGGTCAAGTCATGATCTCCTGCCGCAAGGCTTTGATAAGTCCGCTCTCACGACTGGTGCTGCCCAAGGATAACTCGCAAAACAAGTTGGCATCTGTGGCGACTTTCTCTGTCTTCTTTCTCTTCTCCCCGTCTTCCATCTCTTCTTCCTCCTTTTCATCCAGGTCGTCCTGTATTTTCAAGCAAGTATAAGTCTGGAATATTGAAAGCCGTCAGCCTATTGACAGCCCGCGAAAGGCAAAGAAGTCCCCTGCAGTCGACGTTTCATCCCCAGCTTTCCATACTGTAGATTTACTACGGTCAGTGTGGCTAACAATCAATCGAGTTCAATTTCGGCCCTCAAACTCGATTGATTGAACCTATCTCAGCTCGATTGAAGCTTGACTTGACTAATCAGCGACCTCGATTGACAACTTGTCAAGTACTTGATATACTATGCCTAATCAGGTAATTTGTATAGACCTCTTGGTGTAGAAATCCCGCGCAAGATCTTTGAAGTAATCCAATTCTTCTGTATTATCTTAGCTTCAACTGTGTTATCGCCGAGGCCGTTGCGCTTGTCAGTGATGAGCTTACTACCGTCAGAGAATACGCGCTCTGGCTTTGCGCTCATTGCTGGCGTGCTGAAGATGTTAAGAGCAAGTTTGCTGAGAATAGGCCATACGTGGCGTCGGTCTACCCACCATGCCAGAGGATTCTTAACGGTTATGTTATCCTTTGACGGCACCTGCTTTATCTAGATCTCCCACTCAGTCTCTACCTTCCTCCTCTTGCCACGGCGTGGTTGATCTGTTGTATGGCCCCAAGCATCGAATTTTGTTATCGATTGTCGGCGAGGAAGAAGGAGAGGTCTCGGCTTGGTCGACGTGCTTAGTGGCCACCGTGACTGCGGCGAAGCGATTGTAATATACAGTAAGCTCCTTCTCTGCTGTCTTTATCCAATTCTCTTGCTTCCACCACTTCTCCCTAAGTATTCAAATTAGTAGGCTGGGTAGAGGGCAAATGGCCATGCGGTAGATAGGCGACTGGTCGGTAAGCTCGTAATAGATATTAATCTTTAACCATACAGCAAGCATACCGGCAGAATAGGTAGGGAGGAAGGGCATACTCATTATCTATATCCATGGCGTCAATCTCTTTTTTGACGCTCTCAAGCTTTGTAAGCAGGAAGTCCATGGCGTAGAGTACTTACTACACCAAGCCTTGGCCACCCTCATTGCCCTTGCTATCTGCACGGCTTTATAGTCGCTTTGTAAGTCGCTTAAAAGGCTGCAGGAGCTTATAGAAGAGCTCAAGCTTGTGCCAATCAGCCTCGGTGAGGAAGTTATTCTTGTGCTTGTCGTTTTTATCTGGAGGCTTTCACTGCGCCTGGTAGAGATTGATGGCAGGGCGACACTTAAGAGCACGCTCGATCATGTAATATGTCGCGTTCCATTGAATGCCACTGTCATTGAGGAGCATGCCGACGAAGAGATTGCCGTCGCTTGTCTTCGTGACGCGCATGCGAGCTCTTAACACCTCGCGACGCGTGTTGTTGCGATTAATGTAGATAACGAGGTTGTGCAGCTTGCCAATGACGCCTTTGAGGCTCCAGAGAGCTACACGCTGCTTCTCCGAAGCCTCAATAAGATTCTTCTCCTATGTGCTGATGCCTTTGCCAAATAAGAGAGCCTTAACGACGAGATTAATAATATGGTCGATACAGCGAATACGGTCTGCTTCTGGATCGATTGAGGAGAAGGAACGCTGTAATGCTTTGAGGCATTTGTCGTTATTACCAGCGTTATCCATAATGAAGGAGCCGAGCTTCTTGCCGATGCTGTATTGTAGAATTACTGGCTTTACTAGACCTGCGAGGTTGTCGCCGGTGTGACCGCTATAATGTTGTGGGAAGCCGAGGAGGAGTGTTTGAGGATGACCTTTGCCGTCGACGAAGTGTGCGCATATAGCGACGTATTCTCTGCGATTGTGAGCTTGCCATCCATCGATTGAGAGGTTGATGTTGCTGAGTGCAGACTGCACTAATTTGATGATGAATGGCAAGCGTGCTGCCATTGAATCCTTCACCTACTGCGAGAGCGTTGAGTGATGCGTTGGCAACAGGTGTGTGAGCGAAGGCTTGCCGTATGTGAGTAATTAGTGGTTGCCTTGTCTGTGACTTCTCGGTAGCTGAGGCGTAGCTTGATGGCCCAGTCAATAAGCTTTTGCTTATATTCATCCTCATTAAATGGCATGACGAGCTGGAAGACTTCTGCGGCGTTGTTGGCGTCGATATCGTCGTCATCGATGGTCGAATTCGAAGGCCTTTTGATATTGTGGAACTCTATAAGATGCTGGATTGCAGCAGTCGTTGATTCTGCAGCAAATAGCCTGACTGATATACTGCTTCTTGGTATGGCAATCGGCGCAGAGGAAGTACTTGTTCATTACTATGCTCCAGCTCGGCTTCTATATGAATAGATCCATGAGACCTTTACTCGTCTGCCCATGCTCCTCTTGTCCTGTATGCGATATTGTATACCCTTGAGAATCGTGCTATCGTGCCGCCGAAGCATGCCCTAATTAATTGGGAACGAGAGAGAGTGTGGAGGGCAGGTAGATTGATGGAGAGATTGCTCTACATCTGATGTTTGCTTGGTCGACAATAGCAGCTCGTTTGGGTCAGTAGATTGCCTTGAAGAAGACATTGTAGATAAGCTTTGAGTACTTGATGGCCGACTTGGGCCCCAGAACGCGTGTAGCGACATAATAACGCGTTGATTTGACGGGTTGTTGATAGACATTTGATGGAGAAAGAGTAGGGTTTTATTTCGCCCGGGGACATACCTCATGGGGCCATTGCGCTAAGCTGTTTACGTTTGCGATTTACGTTGATTCTGGTGGGTTTAGAGTTTGCGCAGCTTAGATAATTAGTTCTAAGCGATGTAATTGGCTAATTAGCGATATCAAGGGTATCTTCTCCTAGCCTTCCTAAATAAGTAATTATTGGCATCAAGTACTTGATAACTTGACACTCCTTTAACTTGATTGATTGATGACAACCCTTAAACTTGAGAACTTGACTTGACGAGAAGTCGAACTTGATTGAGAATTGTCAAGTTCGAGCTTGATTGTTAGCCACACTGAATGGGGAGATGTGAGCCACTGTTGTCGTTGAGTTCAGCGCCGCAAGTCCGCATCTTCTCAAGGGTGTTGATATGACCATGCTGCCCAGTATATGGCGCTGTTGCCCTCATTCTGCACACTGTCTCGGTAGAGGACTCCAGTCGCCAGGCCGTTCATGCGCCAATTTAGCCGGGCAAGGTACGCTTTCCCTGGTATATCACAGGCGCCGACAATCAGGATGATGATCTCGTCCGGGAGCTTTAGGAACGACGCCATTGAAAGAGTCTGATTAAATTTTCTGTTGGACATTCGTTTTGAAGGAGGAGTTTCTTCGACATTTTGAGAAGAGATGGAGTTCGGGGTCAAGCGGGTAGCGTACCCGAAAAGCGACCCCGACCGACCCTATTCCACGGTCAGGTCAAGAGGGAGCATTCTAATACGCACTAGTCTAGTCCTTTGGTGCGCAAAGATGCTTTCAAGGTTCATTCAAATATGTCAGAAGGCAGATCATCACTCACGGTGTTTCTAGCAAGCGTGAGCAGATTTTGGTATGGTTTTAGTGAGGAGGTGTTGGCAACATAACGGGGACCGAGCTCAGAATAGTGAGTACATTTGGAGGGACGATTCTCATAATTGCTTTATGCGAATACTCGGATAAATCGGGAACCCTCAACGTAAATATCCAAAATAGGTGTGAGGAGTGCCTGGAACAAGGGCCTTACGTTGCTACGTGAAAAGTTCACCCATACAATAATATTGTATTGTCGGCTGGAACGTATATATCAAGAGCGATCAGGCCCTGGGGAGGGGGGTTACCTATGGGAAGGCAAACGCGGGAGCCAAGCAGATTCTAAACAGGCTGGTCTGTGGCCCATTTGCAGCAAGCCATTTCTTGCCTGTTGGCGATTTCCTCCCGAGTACCCCTCCGCCACAAATAAGATCTGCCGAGCCACGTAAGGGCCAGACGCACACCACCACGACTAAAAACATTAACTAAAAGATTTGGTGAAACCCGTTTCGCATTCGACTGTATAGTTTTAGCACGGAGGAGCAGTATCAAATTGACTGAACTAAAGCCTTGTGCTGCGAAGTGGGGTTGAAGAGAGCGGTACGGCTATGTCACCAGTGCCGGCCCGCTGATCCCTTCGATTTCGAGAAGGAACCTACGTTTTTCCCCTTAGCTCTGAGACTAGACTCTGTTTTTGGCATCAGCCAAATCGACATCCCCCGCGGAATGGTCTTTGGAAATCCCAACGATGATCATCAACCCTGGAGCGACTCTGGCACGGTGTTCCAGTTATTCCCAGTCCTAGCACCTGGAATCAGACGCCTGATCTGGGAGCGCGAATTACTCTGTCCATCTTCTCTTATTCGTAAATGGAAAGACAGGAAATTCAGCTTCGCATTCCGGTGGCCTGTTCCACCTGCGCTTCAGGTTTGCGGAGAGACCAGGCTCTGGTTCATCCAACGATCGCGCGAACGAAGCAAGAACTCTTCAGTTCGCAGTATTGTAGCAACGGGAGGGAGAAGAAGAGTACTTCTGCATTGATTGGACGACAGATACGGCATACATACACCGAGAGTGCAAGCGCTCTGGCTATAGCATCTGGGGATGAGCTAGGACCTGCGTCAACGCCGGCTGAGGAACTCACTCCACCGTGGCGTAAACCTAAATCTGCGGTATCCATGCCTCAAGAGCATTACGCTAGAGATCAAGTGCCTTCGCTCGACACTCGAGGATACGTTGATGGGTCCCTGGGAATTACGAGCCATCGCGAGAATAGTCCTAGCCGAGCTCGGAATGGATAAGCAGCGTGATCCTCACTGGCAGGCATCGCAACACCAAGTCCTTCAGGTTACACGATTCACAGCTTCTCAAAACGAACCTCTATTGGACGTTTATTATGAAGAACACTGAACATACAATATAAGAAGCTAAGTAAAAAGGACTGATCCTTGGATTTTCCACTCATTATAATGTTTGATGGGCAATCTGGCAGCATGATATGAGTTCTCGAGGACGGCTTTAGAAAATGTTCATTGACAGGTAAGCAATTTGAGCTAGTTATAATCAAAATATGCTGCTTTCCAAACAATAAAGAAGGTCATGGAAATAGACTAGCAAAGGACTTCAAACTTCAAAGCACAACGTGGTAAATGACCGCTCACATCAGGTCCTCCCACACCACAAAATCAAGGCAGAAAGTGCTGCACAGGCCGAGTTAGATTGATGTGAGCGTCGTGGTTAACAGTGATGTGACCGTGCGTGTTACGGTAAGCATGGCCCATGACATGGTGGATGGAGGTGTCAGTTGAGTAGAAGAGCTGACCTGGGTCCTGTCGGTACTAAGAGGAGGGATGAGATTGGTTGAAGTATGGTTCGACCCATTGTTAAAGAGTGGATCAGTATGGCCCGTCGGAGCTAGTGACTGAGGCCCCCATCCTGACGCGGTGCTTGCGTCCATCAGCGGGCTTGTGGACAGGCAGCTTGTGGTGCCGTCTTGCTGACGTGGGGGGAGCATATCCCCCGTTCCATTCAAGATAGAGGCGAAACTGCATGTTGATGATCCCGCGCATTGCCTGCAGCGATGTCAGTATACACACCACGCCCGCCGATATCTATAGCATACCATATTATCCGAGCGCCCCCGTTGGGCGCACCTGGCGGGATCAGGAAGCTGGTGACCAAGGGGCCCGGGCAGGGGAGGGTGGGCTTAAACGCGTAGGAGATTGGCACAAAGGCTTCGTCCGCGAATTGCAGGAGGGCACGGCATTCATCTCCGAACGGAGACTCGTGTCTGTTGAGGCTATAATTAGCAAATGACCAACCAGCGTCGGAGGGTTTCATTACACTGCCGAGGACGTGAGAGGCACCAGCAACCAGCTGAAGGGATGGGTTGGATATGCACATGACGGGACGGTCCTCAAAGGCCCTTGCCGCTGTTGGCCAGCAAGGCGCCGAGCGTGAGTGCAGCCTTCATGGCGCAGCAGCCTTCTCTGCCACAACCTTCTTTTTTAAGAACTGGAACGGCGCGATGGATGAGAGATGCGCTTGCAACCACTCGCAAAGCAGAGCGAACTTCAGTGCTATTTATCTTGGTGCGTATTAAATACCAGGGACATTGCCGCACCAGCGATGGAGGGGGAAACCGGAAGCCCATAAACCTGGATCACGGATACCCTTCTTCAGCGGCTACTCACACGCCGCACTCGGATCGTGTCGCCGATTGGCCTAAGTGGAATCGAAACGCTGAAATTTGCAAACACGGAATCGTGGACACCCTCTCCCACACACGACACTGCACCACTGCACCACGCCGCAAGATACGGTGCCAGCAGGATCCAGTCGATCGGTCCCCGGCTACAGCACTTGGAAACCAGGTGCCATGGAAACCCATCCTCTGTGCGAAGGCGGCCTAGACCCTGCTTTCTGGGCGTCTTTCATACATGACATGGGGGGACAGGGTAACAGCCTCAGTGCACCAACTTTTGCGCCGGACATGCTGGAACCACAACTTTCTGAGCAGAAGCCCGGGAGCGCAGCTAATGATGATATGAGGAGGTTAGTCAGCAAAATCCTCATGCACCCCAATACTGACTTTGGCAGCCTGCAAATTATGATCTGCTCAAGGCAGGACAGGAGTGAGGCCAGTATTGCAGCGATACAGGCTGACCTGAGAGAGACGATGAGCTCCACGAGCCAGGTTCATGAGTTCTTGTTAAGTTTGGAATCTAGTATGGAAGCTTTGAAAGGTATGCTGGAAAAGTTACGCAGGGAGTATGGATGTGTTTGCCAAAACCCTGTACCGCCTGCTCAGTGGTAATGCGGGCCGAACGGCGAATCCGCTGCAGCAAACTCTGACTTTGCAACGAGTTGCGGTGTGAATTTTAATAATGTGTATTTGTACCTGCGGAGTTTCGTGGGCCTTGAGGCTTGGATGCTTGATTTTTAGTGGTCTGTATCGAAAGTAGATCTTTTTCAGGTCGTCACAAAGGCCCTGTTTGCTGGTTTCTTTTCTCTTCTGTTTCAGTGCTTGAGGTCGTGGCTTATTCTACCCTTCTATCTGTTAGACTCATCTTGTTGCCGGCGAGGGGAGGCGAATGTAGCGGCATGGTCAGAGTAGGAACTGGAACCAAGCGCTGGAATTCGAAGAAACCAAGCCTGTCTGGCGTGTCTGCGGCGAATCAACCCAGTCGAATTGTCTGTGGTCAACATGAAATTCTTTGATGGAACTAACACGTCAATTTTTTGCTACTCAGAGTCAACGTGTAATAGGTCTTTTCTCGTACCGAGCACTTTGAGTCGAAATTTATCTCAAGGTAGGCTGAACGATCACGATGGAGTAGACCTCCAAAATATCTGTATCATGCTGAGAGCATATTGCTAGAAAGCCAAATGAATGATCAAGCGCAGCAGTAGGAACGAGATCAAGCAGTCCGAGAAATGAATTTTGGAGCAACCTCAGGGTTACCTATGCCAGCCCCCATCTTCGCTGTTCAGCACATATCTTCCAAGCACGGGGACCTAAACTTAATGTAGACTTTGACTAGTTATCCTATTTGTCGTCCGTCTTTGGCCTGTTCGTTCAAAATAGATCCCTGATGCACTGTACGAGAGCTGGGTGGTGTCAGGATTCTGCTTTTCTCTGTGGAGACCAATGAGTCGGAAATACCTGCGACAGCACCCGAAATAGAACCTCCGTGATCAGGCCTGGGAACGACTGTGGACGGTCTCATCGAAGGCTTGCCCGATCTGTACTGGGGACGTTCGCCGGGGTTGTGAGCCAAGAGGCACGAAAAAAGGCTTGCGACGGGCCTCCAGGGTAAGCAAAGCGGCCATCGAGCCGCAAAGGTTGGACCAGGTGCGTCGGCACTACCTCGATACTATAGCTTGTGGAGGCCAGCCGAAGTTGGATGTAGCCCGGGATGTGTCGTTCAGTAAAGAACTCTGAGGTGATGTGGGGCCACACCGTCGGTGTTCCTAGTCGCGGGAAGAACGTGAGGGAGAATCGGGGATATCGGACGGCATCGATCTCCTCTGCGACAGCATTCTGAGCGCCCGAAGGAAACCAAAAAGCTATGCAGCCTTCGAGAGACGTATGATTCTCGAAGCTGTACGTGATCGAATCAAAGTATGTTGTTAGACGGACGGCCATGTTCGGGACGGGCTGGCCGCAGATGTTCAAGACCCTGCAACAAATGGGGGCCATTTTTATTGACGGGACTCGAAATTAGGATGGAAGAAAGGGAAGCGGAGGCTACGGTTCTGGGCTTTATACGCAATCCAAGGTCGTGTTCAGTTCGAAGTCTATCTCTGACTTCCAGCTTGGCGTGAGTGGTCACCACCACAGCCCAGTTCTTTCTTAATGCACTCCGTATGAACAATTTTCTAGGATCTGGCGTGAGGCAGAACCTCTAAGAAGGAGTACCCCGGCTAATCGCAGTTCCCGACCTGACCCCTACCACACAGAGTAGCATACGATGTGATTAAGATCATGAATTACACCACATGTATCAAGCCTTCGGAAACGGGCTACTTGGGGGATCAGGTTGGAATTGAAAATCCTGATTTGCGGTCAACATATGTTCTTAGTGCATCGGTGGAATACTTACGGGTTCGCATCAAAGTTTTGCGCAGCAGACCACGTTTCGAAAGGATCTCATTTGAGAGACGTGTAGGAATACACCCCACACTACAAGTAGCAGTCCTTCCTTACACATATAGGCACTCGACCCGTGACGCGAATATCATTATTTCTCTCCAGTTACTTTCTGCGGCTTAACACCTTTCAAAACCAAATGGGTGTCGAAATAGACATGAGAGAAGGTCCACATATGGTGTCTACTGTTAAACAAAGCGGATGAAGTGCCATGGCCACACCGACTAAAGTCCATCGCTATTTCACTTCGTTGTGGCCATTCAAATATGACTTTCTCTCTTTTGCTAGGCGAGAGATCTTGTTGCAATTATGCGCCAGTGTTTCTACCGCTGCGTTGAGGATCGGAAGTATGAAATCCTGGTTCCATGGCTGCGAGGGAGCCCGGTAGGGGAATGCCTCGGTCACGCCAAAATTCCAGCCACTCTGTTTGGAATGGAGCCATGATTTGTGGTGTCCCACCACCGACCACATCGTGAGACCTATGGCTTGCCATCCGAGAATGAGGTGCTGTGCGGCCAAGTTACCGGTTCTTTGGGTCGGAATTGAGAGCAGTCTTAGGTTTTTCTCTGTAAACCCGCCAGTACTGCACTCCTCTGCAGCTTCCCGTATATAATGATGATCACACGCACCTCTCCTTCAATTACCATGATATTAACCGACTCTATTTCCTCCAATCTAAAGCTGGCTATCCAGTATCCCCAAAACAAAAATGTCCATCCAGACGAACGGAAATGATCAGCACGTCGCCAGGTTCGGTCACGAGCTGAAGTGGCTGCACGCCGCAGAAACCCGGGGTCAGGTAGGGCTTGGGCTGCTCCATCAACACGAGAGGGAGAGCTTATACAGAACAACATGTTGGACGATGATCGCGAGGTCAGGATGAAGCTGCGAAGAAAGTTTGAACTGGGAATGGACTATTTCCTTGATGTGAAGAACACGCTTTTACTGTGGCTGGCGATGTGGGACGAACTGCTGGGACAGAAATGCCGTTACGACCGTGAAGGTATATTACCGGTGAGCCCGGGAAATGCTGGATGCCTCATTCCTGTCCCTGGTTACACTTACCCGCAGGCTCAATATCGGCTCTGCAGATCCCTCTCTGGTGAGCTCCGAGTCGTTGTCGGCCATGTGTCATCTGCCAGGGCTGCCGGCACGGGCGAGCCCCCAGGTGCCACGGTGACAGGAACAGGGACGGAACACCCCGATGACCTGGACACAATCTTAGCAGTGGATTCAAGCGATAACGAGATGTTCGATTCCGGATCGGATGAGTCCGAAAATGCCCCTGACGGCACGGGAGACAACGCAGATCTCACCGAAAAGGGGCAAAGCGGGTCCGACACCATTTTCGTTCTAGGTGACGTGGATGCTGAAGGTAACTTCGGATCCGACTATGTCGCAAGAGCTTTGGACCGCCGGCCGGAATGCTCGTCGGTGGAGATGCGGCGGAGGGGTCTCCGTCCTCGTGGCCTTGGGGGAAATGTCGCATCTATCATACCAAGGAAAAGGGCGGCCTATCAATGCGATGCTGATGCCGAAGGGGGACGAATGCTTAAAAGATGAGTTCGGAGGTTGATGCCAGATGTTCCTGGGCTCTGCAACCTTAAGCACCAACGAATTGTTAATTCTGCGCGCTCATGATGTACTGAGTCGTTGATGACGGTGAGGTTTTCTTAATGTTTTTCTGTTAGGAGGACTCTGTGTACCGTACTTTATGGAGATCAATTACCTCAAGCACGAGAGATTGAGTTCTCGGTGGCTTCAATACACGGGCTGGTCCCACATCTGTCAGTGCTATGCTGCGTTGCTAAAACTGCCGAGCACACGTTTTGACCCCTGCTCATATTCTAGAGCTGCATCTGCAATTGAGGAACGATCCGCTTTACTCATCATAAACAACACATATATGCGAATTTGATCTGGTAGGCTTGATTGGTCGTACTGGGATACCTTGACGGAAGATACAACCTGCGCAGGGTGTACGGAGGGCCTCTGCTATTGTGGCAGCCAGGCGGTAGCTGATTGGCCCGGAATGGATCTTACCTTGTGCAAGACCATACAGGATGGATCAAAACCACTAGTGCATGGTGTACAAGCTTCTTCGTCCTGGGATTGATGTCAGGGTCGGTGGATTCCACTTGCGGGCCGCGGCTTGCTCGTCCTCACCTCACTGCCCATAAGATGGGCGCATCTGTGACCGATCCAGGCTCGTCCTCGTCTACTGTCAGCTTTCAAGCACCGTCAGACAGCCTTTCTACTCCTTGCCGCTGTAGTCAAGAGGCACTCCTCGGCATCACCAACGATGTCATACGTGCACTTGCAAGCAGAGTAGCAGGTGCTGCTCACAGTCAACGAAGGGGTCCACTTCCTGTTGAAAATTGGGACTCCAATACTAACTGTTTCTATCATCGTGTTTCCACAGCTACACGTGTTGGTCCAGCTCTCAACAGCCCGGGCCCAATGTACCCGAAGACCTGCCAACCGGACAGCACAAGCACACCTGGGCATGGGTGAAATCACGGTGAGAGGCCTGGAACAGTAGACGATTAGCAGGCATTCGCCTGGCTGGATGGCAGCACCGTCAAACTCCCCGAAATCGTGGCGAGAATCCCTCTCACTTGGTGCTGCTGGATCGACTAGATATAGCACATTGGCGATCACGATGGGTTCTTGGCTCCAGCCGAGGCGGTACCTCGGCTTACAGGGTTTCATGCCAAAGTGGGAACGGCGCCTGCACTCTACCACACTGCTACACCAGTAGTCTATTCGGGCCTGTCGCCTGCGTGAGGTATATAGGCTGGCGCAGGTGCGCAACTGTGGCGGCCCATGATCCCAAAGGGGCTTAGCTTACGGAGTAACTGCTACGTCGGCCAATGGTACTACCGGCTCAGACTCGTTCGATTTGAACGAGTCTCGTCCGGGGCGCGATCCAAAACGCAGGGAAATAGGGTGCGCTTTGCAGTTCATAAAGCAGTGCAAATGCCCTACAAATTGTAGCTGACCCGGAGTACAGTAGATCTGCCCATCGACTGCGAATTATGGCGAGAATTGTCCCTCTGTCCTGCGTCATCTTCCTGCTCCCTCTCTTCATACGCATTGTTCAAGATGAGATATTCGGCGTCGATTATCCCTTACTGCGCGCCATGTGCGAAAAGATTGATATTGCGCGATGTTCTACCTGTCGGGGGCCATATAAGGTACTGGTCTGCTTGTGGCATATGGCAAGCAAAACTTTCTCATGGCTTGTTTGGGAGATGCCTTCTCGGTAAGCCTCAAATGTGTAACCCACGAGGTCGACTGGGGCCTGCATGATTTGTGCCCAGGAGACTAATAAGCTAGTGCGAGCAACTTGGGTCTGGAAACCCGACGGCGGTGAGAGCCTGATGACGGGACAGATGCAAAGGTAGTGAGACAAGACTATTATCGACGTGATTCGGGTCACGATGCATTGATATCGGATGCGTTCGAGATGGCAGGGCATCATGATAAAACAAACTTAGGATCTAGCTGGTTGAATATGCTGAGGTGGTCTCACTTGATCCAAGGCGTCCTTTGGGCTGTAGATGTGTCATAAAATAGTCTAAGCTTCTCTGGCGTTCTTCTATGGACTAGCCACGAGGTCAGGTCCTGCCATTTTCATTGAAGGTTGGTCACTTAATACTGTACAACTCATACGGTCAACAAAAATAACCCCTGGTGATCTTAATCAGCCATCATGCCTGCGGGAATGTTATATTTCCCTTGATCGAGACATATGGAGGGTGTTCGTGAACGTGCGGCGCCGGGAAAATCTTGCGGAGTGTCGAACGTTGAGAAACGACTCGTCGTCCACGCGCAGGACATCGTAGTAGACAATCATCAAGTGCTCCCATTCATGAGCCTGACTGTCCTCGCCGGTGCCGATAAACCTTCCAGATCTGCTGATATGTTTCCGTAATTTGTCGAAACTTAGGATTCTCTGCTCCCTGTCGCTATACACGACAACCTCGCCTTCGAGGATACAGCTTTGTTTAAACTTACACCAGGAAGTGCCCAACCCCAAAGAATTTTCGATGACACCGTGCAATTTTTTCTTATCTTGAGTACTATCTTTGCCACTCTTCGAGAATATTTGTATGCGGTCTGAGCCCCTCGAGAGGTCAATATGGATTTGGCAATATTCACCATCCATTTTGTTCTTAACACTCATAAAGCCCTTGCCCATCTCAAGACAATGCTTGATGCTGCGGCCTTTCAGCCACGTCTGGCGGCCGACTTTGACGCCGATTTGAGGTTTGAAAAGTCTTGGGAGGTCTTCGGAGTCCATCTCTCTGAATGTAACACGGCTGCGTTCTTGCTCCAGCAGCCGAGTCGCAACGGTAAAATCGTCGTGTATCCTCATAATGTCGGGCAAGAGGCGATGGCAGCTGGCATATACCAAGCGTTCCGGGACGATAACCGGTAGGAAACTCTTGATAATCAACCTTGTCGCCCATTTTGCCTCTCTTGCAGTAAGTCTGCGGTAGGGATGCCCAGGTACATGTACGAGACCTTTCGTACAGTGTACGAGTACGAGAAGGTTCGTACTCGTACATGTACTCGTACATCTTGAGTAAAAGTGACTTTGTCCAATTGCCGTTTTAGGTTTAGTGTCAGGAGCTGCCGGACCAAGAAAAGCTCACGATGGGATCAACTAGAGGAGAAGGACTGGAAGGAACTAGAAGACATATATGCAGTACTTCTGCCAGGAAGAGGAGGATACAATGGAGGGAAAAGCTATCGCTAGCTTCGTTGACGATAAGAATGTTAAAAATATCACGAGATTTGCGACAAATGAAGCTACAATATGTCCCAAAAGGGTAAGCCTAAAAAGTCGTACATGTACTCGTACAAGTGGGCATCCCTAGAACATCGACCGACACACGTATAGAAGAAGGCTGCCTCGCTCACACGTTGGATTACCTCGTGCCCCGTTCGGGAAGCCTATGGCGCCTCGCCATGCAGGCCGTCACTCTAGACGAAGAGGAGACTCTGGTCGTCGCTCTTGCCGGGACTTGCAAGGCTGAAGACGACCACTACCACATGTCGGCGAACCAAGATCAGCAGTGCCTGAACCTGCTGCAGCGCTTCCCCCCCGATGCCAAGGAGTACATAATCAACGAAAGGCTTGTGGGAAGGGGGAACGGGCCTTAGAGCAGGATGGCTAATCAACCCCCAGGCCCTAAGGATTAAGGTGTGGACGAATATCTATCTACGAATATGTCATTTTTTCCCCTTGGTCCGACCCTATATTCAAGCCAAGCTTG